>JAODPA010067323.1:0-10609 GCA_025585075.1 Nepenthes mirabilis | reverse complement strand
AAATATTATAAAATAGTGATTTACAGAAATTATAGTAGAATATAAATGTAGAAGATTATAGAACTGTTAGGGAATAGAAACATATATATAAATCACGAGAAAAATATAATTCGATAATAATCAGGCTTTGGAAGTCAAAAATCGGTAAATATAAATCAGAATTCAGAAACCGATACAGAATCTATGAAATATAGAAAATCTCATTTTCTATCAGTAAAGGACCTAACCAGTAGACCCTACTAACAGAGGAGGCGAATAATCGAAAATAGATTGTATTCATTCAATATAATCTAAGGCCAGTAATAGGAACAAGAGATCCCTTCTCGCGGGATCTATTCTCTTCTCGTGGGGTTAAGGACAGGGGTGCCGGGCAGTGACAGTAACTATCCTCTAGGTTAACGCCCTGAGGAAGGGCAGACCACGTGTAATTTCATGGATAGAGTTATCCTCGATTACCACCATAACGTTCTAAGGCATACCGGAGAATCTAACCTGATTATATATCAGTCTTGAGTCATAATTAACAGGATCAGAAACATTTTTCACCCTATTTCTTAAACAAAAATTTATTAAGCTTCAGAAGTCAGTCAGAATTTCGCAATAACTCTTCAGTTAGTTTCAGAATATATAGTAATAATTTGTAACCCTTTAGATTCGCTTCAGAATATACAGAAATGGTTTGTAATCCTTAGTATGCTTCAAAATATACAGTAATAGTTTGTAACCATTCAGTTTTGTTTCAGAATATACAGTAATAATTTATAACCCTTTAGATTCGCTTCAGAAATCCTCAGAAATTTAACAGTATAAATCAGTATAAATTTTTTAGACATAAACTATATACTGGACATTATCACGTTACAGATTAACTTTTACATATTAGAAATTTTGAATTAAAACTATTAAATCCCATCATTTTCGTGCTAGGGTTTCGCCAAACAGTCCGAACGATAAATGAACACCAAACACATGTATTTTTATAAAATCATAGGTATATATAACAGTATATACCAGTAAATATGAAATCTGTTCAATTAATTAGGAGAAACAGATATTATTTACAATAAACATGCAGAACCATGGATTTAGAGCATAAATGCAATATTTGAGATATTAAAATACTGTAAAAATAGTAAATAACGTCCGAAATACACTTGCCTGAGCTCGATCTATAGTTACCCTTACTCTGATCAGGACTGGCCGGAAGCTTTCTCCCCTTTTTCTTCTCTTCCCTCTCTTTCCTCTCTTCTCTCCTTTGTTCTCTGTCGGTTCTACTCGTTCTGGCCAAAGAAAAAGCCCGAAATCCCATTAAAATCACGAAGGAAAAAGGAACAACATGCAATCACATGACTGGCGTTCGAGTGACAATCGAGCGGTGCTCGAGCACTCGCTCTCGCAGAATTGTGCTCGAGCAACGCTCATGCAGTGTGCTCATAGCCGGGATTGCTCACGCTTTGCCTCAGGCACACCCTTGAGTGGTGCATTTACACTTTTCTGCTCGAGAAGCGCTCGAGGAGTAGTCGAGCACCCTGCGCTCCTTAGCCCATTTTATCTTATTTTACTTTGGTATCAAATTTTTTCACTATATTTAAGCCTTAATATAATTTTCATCCACATAATTAATCCATAATTATCATGTCTAAGGATCGGGATCTCACATTCTCCCCCACATAAAAAAATTTCATCCTCGAAATTAAATAGAGCTACATACCTCAAAAAAACAAGTGGGGATATTTACTTTGGATTTCCTCTTCATACTCCCAGGTGGTCTTTTTTGGTGAATGATTCATCTAGAGCACTTTGTGTACATAAAATACATTGTGTACGTCCGTCAGACTACGTGGTAGTGCCAACCGGTAAGCTATCTCCCCTATCCTTTTTAGAATCTCAAATGGACCTATGAACCGTGGCTTCAGTTTTCTTTTTACTTCGAACCTGAACATTCCCTTTGACGGTGAAACTTTTAAAAATACAAATTCTCCTACCTCAAAACTCAATTCTTTCCTCCTCTGTTTGCATAACTTTTCTGTCTGATTTGAGCAACTTTTAGATTATCATGAATCAGTTTAATTTTCTCTGCCATATCCTTTACAATTTCAGGATCCAAAACCTCTTATCTCCGATCTCCTCCCAATGAATCGGTGACCTATACTTCCTCTCATATAGAGCCTCAAAAGGTGCTATATCGATGCTAACCTGATAATTGTTATTATAAATAAATTCAACTAGTGCAAGATAAGTGTCCCAAGTTTCCTTCATTTCCAACACCGAGGCCCTCAACATATTCTCAAGAATCTGAATGGTATGCTCTGATTGGCCATCGGTTTGGGGGTGATACGCAGTACTGAACTTCAACTCCGTTCCTAGCTCATTATGCAAGCTTTTCGAAAACCTTGAGACAAAATAGGGATCTATATCAGACACAATCGAGGTAGGTATTCCATGAAGCCTCACAATTTCATTTACATATAATTGGGCCAGTCTATCGCGGGAATAAGTCGTCTTGATCGCTAAGAAATGAGTTGATTTTGTCAGTCGATCAACTATAACCCAAATGGTGTCATGATTCCTAGGAGTTCTCGGCCAACCAGATACAAAATCCATAGTAATATTCTCCCATTTTCAGCTTGGGATCAACATCGACTGTAACAATCCAGAAGGCTTCTTCCTTTCAGCTTTCAGTTGTTGACATACAATGCATTTTTCCACATAAGCCATAATATCCTTCTTTATATTCCTCCACCAGAAGTTGTTTTCAAATCCTGATATATTTTGTTCGCCCCAGGGTGGATTGTATATTGAGACCAGTGAGCCTCCTTCAAGATCTTTTCCTTTAGTTTCCTATCATCCGATACACATAATCGGTCTCTAAACCTCAATACTCTATCAGTTGGACATTAAAATCAGATCGAAAATCTCTATTCAGATCACTTACAATATCCACAAGGACCGAGTCATTCACTTATTTCTCCTTTATCTCATTAATTACCTCCGGTTGGATCTGAAGATAAGATAGGAGTATCTTATCATCCCAAGCATAGCGTTGGATATCACACTGCTTCAAATAATCCAACATTTCCATCTGTTTAACTTGTAACATGGCCACATAACCCGATCGACAGCTCAATGCATCTGTAACTACATTAACTTTCCTCGGTTTATACTATATTTTACAGTCTTAATCTTTCAAAAAATCAAACCACCTCCTTTACCTCATATTAAGTTTCTTTTACGAAAACAGATACTTTAAGCTTTTATGATTAGAATATACAAGAAATTTTTTACCATATAAGTAATGTCTCCAAATTTTCAAGGCAAACACCATAACAGCTAGCTCCAGATTATGGGTTGGGTAGTTTCTTTCATGCATTTTTAATTGTCTAGATCCATATGCTACAACTTTACCGTGCTGTATTAATACACAACCTAAACCAGCTTTAGAGGCGTCACAGTACACCTCAGAGCCTCCTAATCCCTCTGGAATAATCAATACAGGGGCGGTAGTCAAGCGATTCTTTAACTCTTGAAAACTCAGATCATATTTCTTAGTCTATTCAAACTTGGCCTCCTTTTTTAGTAGTTGAGTTAGAGACATAGCAATCTGTGAGAAATTCTCTACAAAACGTCTGTAATAGCCCGTCATGCCAAGAAAGCTCCTAACCTTAGTCACTGACGTTGGCCTACTCCAATTTATAACAGCCTCCACCTTCTTTGAATCCATAGAAATACCACAGTCAGAAATCACTTGCCCCAGAAACATTACCTTCTCCAACCAGAACTCACATTTACTCAACTTAGCATATAATTTTTCTCACGAAACACTTGAAGTACCATTCTTAGGTGAGTTTCATGCTCTTCATAGTCTTTTGAATATATTAGGATGTCAACAATAAAAACCACCATAAATTTATCTAGATACGGCTTGAATACCTTATTCATTAGATTTATAAAAGTAGCAGGGGTATTCGTAAGGCCAAAAGGCATAACAAGGAACTCATAGTGGCCATAACATGTCCAAAAAGTAGTATTAGCCACATCTTCTGGCTTGATTCTCAATTGATAATAATCAGGCCTTAAATCAATCTTTGAGAATACCCGAGATCATTGCAATTGATCAAATAAATCATCAATACATGACAACGGATACTTATTCTTAATCGTGATTTTGTTTAACTTACGATAATCAACACATAACCGTAAACAAATAATATCGGTGCTCCCAAAGAGATATACTCGATCTGATAAAGCTTTTATCTAATAACTCCTATAACTATACTTTTAGTTTTTTCAATTTAGTCGAGGCCATACGATAAGGGGCCTTAGAAATCGGGCTAACTTTGAGAATAATCATAATTTCAAACTCAATTTCTCGATGTGGAGGTAATCTAGGTAACTCCTTTGGAAAGACATCTTCAAAATCATAAATAATAAAGATATCTTTAGCCGACACACTATGACTCCCAGTGGTGCAGGCATATGACAGGTAAGCTTTACACCTATTTTTCATCAAATGCTTGTCATGCAAAGCAGAAATTAATACAGGCACCTCATTCTTCCTAATGCCTTAAGAGATAAAGGGGTCTATACCAGGAATATCAAAATAAACCCTTTTTAAAAAACAATCAATACTGGCATGATATTTAGCTAGCTAGTTTATCCCCAAAATTATATCAAAATCACTCATGTTCAACAATACCCAATCCACAAGCAAACATTTTCCATTCACCTCAACCATACATTCAGGATATACAACATCAATAATCACAGAAGATCCAGTGGGAGTTAACTTAAACAATGTATAATCCAAAACACACGGGGCAATACAATACAGCATATGAATTATGGAGAAATAAAAGAGTGGGTAGACCCCGAATCAAATAATATAGAAGTAGAAACTCCACAAATAGAGAGGGTACCTTCCACAATGTTCGGGGATGCCTTCGGGTCCTGAACACTCATCGTGAAGGCCTCAGTTGTGACAGTAGGCTTCTTTCCTTCTAACCTCGGAGGTAATGGACAGTCTTTCACCACGTGGCCCTGCTGTCCACATTTAAAGCATGCTCCCAATGCCTTATAACATGCTTGCCCCGGATGCTTCCTTCCACAGAAAGTACAGTCAGCGGTTGATGCTCGAAAGCCAGTCACTGACTGAGCTAGAATGATACTCTTCCCTTTGTCTATGGTCCTTGCCTTCTTGGAAAACCCTACACTTGATCCAGTACTAATACCCGCCCGGTCAGCAATCCTCTTTACAAAAAATTTCTCCGTCTCCACTTCCTTCTCATAAATAATCGCGCTATCCAGAATATCGGCATAGGTTTGGAGCTTGTGGGTTGATAATTGCTTTCTAATATTGTCCCGCAGCCCTTGTTGGAATTTCTTGGCTTTCCTTAACTCATCCTCCACGTAAAAGGACAAAAATTGGGATAGCTCTGTGAACTTCGTGTCATATTCAGTTACAGTCATACTCCCCTGTCTCAGCTGCATGAATTCTTGCTCCTTTTAATTTTAGAGACTAGACGGAAAATATTTTTTTATAAAAGTATCATCAAACATCTTCCATATAATCTCATCATCAGGAACTCCTAATGCCATTTTCTTCATGTTCCACCAACTATCAGCTTTACCTTCCAACTTGTATACTGTGAATGTGACTTTTTCCTGATCAGTACACTAAATCACAGTAAATATCTTCTTCATTCTTTTTAGCCACACATCTGCTTCTGCCAGATAGACTTTTCCAAAAATTTTGGTGCTCGCTCCACTGTAAATCTATCATACGTCGTCAGAGTAAGATCTACCGGAGCTGGCTGAAGTGCAGGGACCGAAGCCATATGTCTCTGTTCCACAGATTCCACCAGATTGGTCATCCTCTCCAACAAGTCCATATAAGCATCCTCTCTATCATGGGGATTATTGGCACCACGATGATATTCCCAATTACCACCGTAATGTCCTAAGGTATGTCGGAGAACCTCACCTGATCGTAAATCAGTCTTGGGTCCTAATTGACAGAATCAAAAATAGTTTTATTCTCGTTTCTTAACTTGTAACTCATCAAATTTTGAAAATCAGTAAGGATTTCACAGCCAATTCTTCAAAATGGTTCAAAAATCCACAGAAACTTAACAATATAGTTTCATATAAATTTTCCAATTATAAATTACAGCATGGACATTACCTTTTTACAAATAAGCCTTTACATGTCATGATTTATGGAATTTAAACATCAAATCCCTTCATTTTTGTGCTTAGAGTTTCAATAAATATTCCGAACATAAAACGGATACCCAACACATGTTTAATCATAAAATTGAAGCTATAATTCATAGAACATATACATAACATGGATTAAATTTAAGATTTCATCTCATTTTCGAGCTAGGGTTTTGGGCAAAATTTTTGAACAATAATCAGACACCAAATACATGTATAACCATAAAATCGAAGCTATATGTTGTTATATATACAGGTAAATATAAAATCTATCCGATTAATTTACAGAATCGGATCTTAAAACACTGTAGAAATGAATTTACATAAAACATGTAGAAACATGAATTTAAAGTATAAATACAAATTTAGAGATATTAAAACACTGTAAAAATGGTAAATAACGTCCGAAGTAGACTTGTCTAAGCTCGATCTACCGTTATTTTTATCCAGATCGGATTAGAATGGGTGGATTTCTCCATCTCCTCTTCTCTTCCCACTCCTTCCTCTCCTTCTCCTCTGTTCTGCTTTGGTTCTGGTCGTACTCTCCCCTCATCTCTCCTCAAATCCCCTTTAAAAACAAAAGGAAGGAGGAAGCACATGCTGCCCGTGATTGGCGCTTGAGCACCAGTCAGGCACTTGAGTGCCAGTCAATCACACTTCAAGTGCCAGGCATGCAAATTTGCGCCCAAGTTAGCACTCAAGCAACGCTCGAGCGTCACCCTCGTAACGCTCTCCCGCTCCTGCCTCGCCTCGGGCAAGCCCCGAGCATTCTTGTTCATAAAATTGTGCCTCTACAACTTGAGCACCGATCCCATTTCTTCTTATTTGCTCCTTTTTATTTCGGTACCCATTTGTTCCTTGTTCTTAAACTTAATCATGATTATTATTAACTTAATTACTTCGTATTTATCATTTTTCGGGATCGAGATCTTTTTTTTTGGTAAGTAAGTAATGAAATTGTATTAAAAATAAAAAAATTACAAAATCTATGTTCTATTCCAAGTGTTTTGTCGACTTGAAAATAGAACAAAGACATGAGGGCATACCCCGAACACCGTGAAAACATGTCATGAAATAAAAAATATAGTAAAAAAAGACACTGGAGTAAACAGCATTACAGCCACTAAAGGCCATCAACTAAACCTGTCTAACAATAGAAAACAAGGGCCATAGTCCTACCTAACCCGCAAACAATCCCAGGCGAAACAGAACTGGCCATTCCAAAATGGCATTTTATCACACACCAGGCGGAAAAAACCATCCGACCAACAGTAGGAAACTATAGTCCACGTCAGCTAGTCCAAACCGGTCTCATCTCCACACCGGGCAGAGACCAAGCGAAAGCAAACCGTCAAAAAAAGGGCAACTAAAGCCACGTCATCAAGGCCAAAATGGCCTAAAATCCATACCGGGCAGGACAGTAACTTATCTGGCAAAAGAGCCACGACAGCAGGGTAATCCAAAACGGCAAAAGCACACCCTGCTAACCATCAAGCGAGAAAACCATCCGGCCTTCAAATGTGAAAGAGTAGCTACAAGCCATGTCATCAAGGGCAACCCAGCCACGGCTCCAAACCGGGCAAACCCAATCAATTTGAAGCCTAGAAATCACCTCTGGCCTTTATATGAAGCCTTAGTCTTACGGAGCACCCAGTTCTCAACCTCCTTTTCATTTACCAAAAGAGGGTTGTAATGGGATAATTGCCAGGAGCTATATTTTTTGATCAAGGATTTTCTCACCTTTAGGGATGAGTCCTGTGATCGAGGATTGAGAAATTCATCCGGAGAAGAAGCAAGGCCATGGAGAGCCTCATCCTTGAGCTCAGACTTGTCGACAGCATGAAGAAGGGAGTTAATTTGTGCAACAACTCTACAAGTTAAAGGCGAAAGATTCTTCAGCTTGCTTACCTACGAGTCCTCAGAAAATCCATCAGAAATGGAGCAGAAATGAAGAGCATCCACTCCTTGGACTACTCCATTGCCAGGCTCGACCGCCTCATCAATTTCAATTCCACGCTTTATTATATCAGCATATGAGGTCTTGATGTGGCCATCAACGTGGAGACATGCTCCATTATCCTTCAATCTAGACAGCTCAGAGTATGATGGCAGCACATGCTCGAACCTCGGATTCGAACCAGCAACAGAATTTACATCACCTTTACCACCAGCAAAGGGTAATTCATCAGATGGAAGCCTTCCACCTGAGTTAGGAGTCTCCACCTGGGAGAGTTGCACAACAGATTTTAGAGAACTCCCTGCAATGTCATCCACTTCATGGATCAATTCTGCCTCCCCGGCTCCAATCAAAGCCAGCTTATCAAACTGATTTGAAGCCAACACATGAGGAGCAGAGGCAGGCAAGGAGGGAAGACGAGCAGAATTTACAAGCTCAGAAACCGAGCCAGGTAGTTCACAGGCCGAGGACTGAAGTAGAGACACCGAATTGCATTGAGCCGAGCGATGGCCAATTTTATGGCAAGATCTGCATCTAACCAGATTCCCAAGATAAACCACTTGCACCACAGCCTCAATCCTGAGCCCTGTTTCAACAGGAGGACCAGAGCGTAACTTGATTTTGGAGGGCAAAGTAGAGCCAAACTCCACTTCCACACAGATCCGAGCAGCATACAGGCGCTCCAGTTTAGTAGTATGAGGATGCAGCGGGAGAGGTTTACCCACCGAACTAGAAATCCAACTGAGGCCAATGGGGGACCAATATTCTATCGGGACATTAAAAGAGAAATCCAAATCGGACAGGATTCGTATTTCTCTTTTATCAATGGGGTCCCAGGAGACCAGATTTTGAGAAAAATAGGCCTTCCTGCCAAAGCCCAAGGGCCTCTTTGGAGGCAGAGATTCATCAGCTCAGATGATGAGAACCGAAAGAAGAAAAAACCGTTTGCATACTCAGCCACATGACTAAGACCAAATTTAGCCCAGATTTTCTGGGCAATGCTATTAACCACATGAAAAAGGGGGGGGGTTTACTAAAATAGCCGACTAGCGTCGCACCCCAGAAGGCCTCCATATGGTTCAAAACCTCGGCAGGAGGAGAAATTTCAACATCATCGTCGTCCACCTTAAGCGGAGGGAAAAATTTCAGAGGAGATTGGGAAAAACCATCATCCTTCTGAACTAAATCGGCCCAAGACGATTTAGAAAGACCATGCAAACGATTAGGGCAAGCAGCAGAGGGGGAGGGGATGAGGGTTTAAAACCTGAGGTCGCAACACCAGAGGCTAGATGGGGCGCTGATGGAGTGCAACCCTCTGGCGGAGGGAAGGAAGAGAGGTTGAGAACATCCAAGCAGCGAGTATCAGACGAGGAGGGAAGGGATTTAGACACCTCGAAGACAGCCGATGCCACCAGCGAAGAAGGAGGAGAGGGCTTCGAAGGCGGGATGGAAATCTGGGGTGATCCGGGAAAAGCCCCCAAGAGGCCAGTCATTGCCGGCGTCAACGGGGAGACCGGCAATGAAACGAGTTCCTAGAGAGAAGGCAAAGCTTCTCGCTCCAGAAACAGCAGCAAAATTGTGATGTTTTGAGTCGAGGGGCCTTCAGGATCGAGATCTTACAATACATTCAGAGGGAAGTCCACAATATGTTGTGTGATTAAATTGTTCTCTTGGATGGAGATATTGTAAATTGAATTGTGGTGGACTTTTCCTCAAATGAATAAGGAATCATGTGAAATAGGACCATGGATTGTGTTATGAAGGGTAATATCCCTTGGCAGGACATGGGTATCAGAGTAGAGACTCAAGGATTACACTGGCCGCAAATCCTGTTCGCTTATTGAAGCGGGTAATACTCTTAGAAAGCCTTAGGATATTACTGTGGAAGGATGAGGACTGCCTCTAGATTACAAGAAGTTAGGGTAGCATTTTATTGACCCTATATGACCGGGTGATAGGCCGCTATGCCACATGGTGTTTAACCTTTTCTAGGTAGTTTGTTATTAGACGTTGATTACGTCATTTAGCTTTAGATCATGTAGGGCATCATGATCCTTCCTCGTCTTGCCGCACCTTTAGTTAGTAAGGTTTACTGACCTTGATCCGTAAAGATAAGTAATAATGCATAATTTATTTTTGAAAGAAAAGAAGGACAAATATGAAAATTCAATTGCATTCCAAAAGCTTGTTTGATTATGTTTTAAATTTGCGCATCCACAATATGATCATATGTCTCTTTTGCTTTATTTCGTTTATATTGCTATCGTCCTTGATTATAATGCACTTACTGGGCTTGTAAAACTCACCCTTCTCCTTACCTTCAGTTTAGCATAGGTCTGATATTCCCGATGGGATGAAGTAGAGATTACAAGTGGAGTAGACTCTGGACTTGAAGACCATGTCGGAAGATTTATATTTTATAGTTCTTATAAATTA
>JAODPA010067322.1:0-10609 GCA_025585075.1 Nepenthes mirabilis | reverse complement strand
ATAAATCGAGTTTATACTATAGATAAGAAAAAAAAAGAAGGCATTTTGTTCGAGGAGGTGCACAAGGGGCAATTTCGAAAATAAAGCTATAAGTGTATGCAAAGTAATACCCTTACTATCTGAATAATGTAGTCAGTCAAAACGTTCCACGCTCCCAAAATTAACGTGGCGTACAATCGAAGCCAGGAACCAAAAGGTTGGGCAATGCTCTACACCTGGGACTGCGGTCCTGCCTAAGCTCGAGCGCGTGGAACAGTGCGAGCGAGTAAGTACCGGTGTGACCATTTAAGAGGCGGCTGTGTTGTGAGAGATTGATTGCGGTACTGTCGATAAAGATGTCAATTGGGGAAGAAGACAAAAACTAATGTGGAGTTCTCTAATGGTGCTGCTGGTGAGTTGTGAGGATCGTGAGTTCTTTCTATTTTTTTTATTCTGATATTGGGGTTTCTTTTTGCTTTTTGTGATTAATTTTATCTTGCCATTTTTAAATCAGTCTTCTCCTCTTTTTTAATGCCTCATCAAGCCCAATAACAGAGGGAGAAAGTGGGGAGAGCTTATAGAAAGAAAGAGGGAGGATCGAGAAAGAGAGACAGGAAAAGAGTTTTTGGGAGGTTTCAATGGAGTAGACATGCCCCAGTTCATTCCAACACCACCTTTGTTCATAATATCTTCTCTATTACTTACCAGATCCCAAAGGTCTCTCTTTCTCTCTCTTTCTTATCCTGCCTATTATTTTGTCTTTTTTTCCATTTCCTTCACTTGCTTTCCTTTCTTTTGGGTTTTGGGTTCTTTTCCTTTCAGGCTTTTTGCTTCCTCCTTCCCCTCCTTTGTTTCTTTTTCCATTTCTTATCTATGCTTATATAACCATCGATTGGTGGTACTTTCCCTTATTAACCGTCTATGCTAAGGGTTGATTGAATGCATGTGGCTTGGTTTTTCGTTGTTTTGTCAAATGCATGTTGAGTCTTGAGATCCTGTTGGTCCTTATCATTGCTGGTAGAGGAAGGGGTGGAGTTTTCTTGGTAAAATTTTGTCGCTATTCTTGGGGTTTTCCCTTGTTTCCTTCCTTCGGAGTTCATTTTGGGATGATGGCGATGTTTTTGGGGTGTTTTGGTTTCTGGAAATTTTTCATCCGCTGGATTTTTTTCATCTTAGCATTTCTATATTAGGCGTGGATTCTTTTTACTGCAGATTTTTTTGGGTCTCTTTCTCTTGTTACTAAACAGTTCCTATCAAACTGCCCCGCCTTTTCCATAGTGTAGTGCTGGTTTGAGCTAGAGTTTTGGTTTTGGCTTGATCAGCTCCTTTTGAAAAGTCATGGGCAGTTGAGCTTGTCTCAGAAGATGATTGAGTGGAAGTTACTCTTATAGTAATAATATTGTTAGATTCATTTTGGGCTTTTGTTGTTGGTTGTGCTTTTCTTCTTCCTGTAGCTTAGATTTTCTTTTTCTCTCCCTTCTCCTAATATCTTCCAACCAAATAGAAGCTGGGCAAAGAAACTATGTATTGAGTTATGTGTTAATGTTGGATTACAATCTCCTTTGTTGCGTTAATTTCACATGGCTGTTTTCATTGTAGAAGTGAGATGTAGAAAAATCGTCTCCATAAATGAAGATACCATTCATTGTATTTGTCGCTCATACCATACATGTAACATAATTTGTTGTCATGAAAATGACACTACTGAATATTTCTCTCGAGTGACATGCCTTTTAAATTGTGATTTTTTCCTATGATCCGGAATTATGGATTTTGATTGCATAGCTTTTTAAGCAGGTAAAACTTTGATAGTGGTTACATATTTGAGAGGGGAGCTATTGAAATCCTATTATACTCTAATGGTCATGACATTTTAATATCTTGTTATAATCCTAGCCATCCAATTTGATAGAATAAAATCCTCACTATTGGAAGTATAAGGGAGGATCAAAAGAGGAGGACCCTAACATGACTCATTTGAGAGCCATTTTTTATAACATGGACTGTTTACTTGGTTTCAAGCTTAAAATTCTAGATGGGGGGTGTGTGCATTATACTGGGCTAGTTTTCAATTTGTGGTGCTACATTTACCTGGGATTGATTCATGAATGGAAGTTTTTGGGTAAAACTTGAGTTTCTCTGATTAATTTTCTGAATCCAACGTAGGATGAATTGCACTAATAAAAAAAAAAAAAAAACTTTACTTTGTTTCCATTTATACTTTGAATTATTGTGTTTTTATGAATGTGTTAAGATGGATAAAGTAAGGCTATGGCAATTGCCTCGTGAACCATTTGTAAGAGCTGTACTTTGTTGTGAACAGATGTATTCCTATATTATTGATACCATCAAACTCAGGGTTAAACCTTTATAGATATTGTTCGTTTGACATTGCCATCTGTAGGCCTTTATTGATGTTATTCGTTTGGGAGTTAGTTCTATGGAGTGCATTAATCCTCGGGCTATGTTTAATTTGATTGAGATGCCATTTACCATTGGTTGCACAGATGAATTAAAATATTAATGGTACATCATTGGATTTATTTGCAATCCAATGCTTCGGGTAAAGAAAGAAAAAAACTTGTTTATTTTCCCTGTTGATTGGTTAACTACATGCATCTGATTCCACCAACAATTATAACCTTGGGACTAAATGTGAGCTTGCCTTGTTGCTAATGTTTTCCATCATCAATTGAATATTCCTATATGGAATCAAAAAAGGATTATATGGCATGGATGAAAATATTGGTTGATATGATACATATTTGCCGACATATTTCGATATTAGAGACCCTCAATATCAATATTTCCCGATATTGTGATGATATCACAATGCGTCTTCCTATTGGTTGATATTTGACCTGTATATTGGCTTATGTGATATTGTCAGTTTATAATTTTTTAGAAATTTTTTTCCATCTAATATTATCAGATGCTGATACATATTAGCCGATATGTTCGATATTGATATGACTGTAACTAATAATGATATTAATATTTTCATCCATGCAACCTGATGAATGAGGCTTTCTCAATATAGGGTTTCGTAGGGCTATATGCGCACAACCCTAATCCTACATTGTAGAGAGATTGTTTACATTGTTTGTGACCTTCATGTTGCCGTGTAGCTGGCTTATTGTTTCATCAAGGCCCAATCTTTCCTGTCTGCAGTGAGCTAGTGTATATAAACCTCTGACATTCTTAAGAGAACTGAATAACTGAACTTACGATACGTGGCTGGATTGTATTCTTGTCTGTGTTGCTTTCTACGAAGAATGATGAAACTTATATGTGGTAGCATCCATTTTACAGTCCTTTCATATAGGATTTTGCAGACAAGTTTTGTTGGCACAGTATGCTTTTGGGACACACCTATTGTGGATAGGTGGTGCCCTTCCCCTCCATTTAGTTAGACGGGAAACATTTTCAGATAAATTTTGCAAATTTCAGAGAAATATTGAGAATTTCATTTGTCTAGTGAAGAAAAAAAATCGATCAAATTCCATTGAGTTTGACTCATAGTGACCATTTATCGATTAATTACTGTATACCAAATTATTGAACGACAGTAAAATATAACTTCCCATGGGAATAAATTATATCAAATGAAGGAAATTGTCTTGTTTTTCACTTGAAAAGTTAATTTCCCACCAACCATAATTAATGCCACTGCCATATCTGCGCTGCTATCATCAAGAAACCAATTCTACTCAAAAGCTGTTAGGTGAAAGTCTATCAATGGTTTTATACTTTTTTATGCCCTCTCATG
Organism: Nepenthes mirabilis; assembly: GCA_025585075.1. NCBI lineage: Eukaryota > Viridiplantae > Streptophyta > Magnoliopsida > Caryophyllales > Nepenthaceae > Nepenthes > Nepenthes mirabilis. The sequence goes on along the minus strand of JAODPA010067322.1, from coordinate 6,861 downwards.
CGAATGCTTTTAGACTTGAAGTTGGGGTTTTCTGCAATCTAACTCCATACATTGTGCTAATAGATGATTTTAAAAATGGTGCCTTCCTAGAAATCTAACTCCTAATCACTTAGTTGAAAGTGCTCTATTAGAATACCAGAGAACCAACTTAATCCAAAGGCTTAAGTTGTTAGGGGAAGGTTTTTATAGTTGTTATTCTAACAACAACTATGACCATTGCTATTTACTATGCCAACACCATCTCCTCTATCCTTGTTACAGCCACAGCATCACTGCCACTACTACTACTCCCTCTGCCACTGCAATTCTCCATCTAACTAAATTATGGGAAGTATTAAAAGGAAAAATGTTTTCTTTAAGCAAATAAACACAAATTAGGAGAAATATCTCTATTTTGCTTGGAATACTGTCATGTTAGAATATTCTCCAACAAAAAATTCCAATTAGATCCTAATGCCTTGTGCACTAGTCTGCCTTATAGAAATCCAACAAAATGGACTTCGCCATCTACGATGAAATTTCTCACACCGGTCGCCAAAAAATGCATATAAAAGAGTTGTCTGTAATATGGATTAGTAAGGATTTGAACGTTCCTTTGTTTTTTCTTTTTCCTTTTTGTTGTCTCCAGCTGGTCTTGCAAAACATCACCAAAATATATATGGTTTGAAATTGAAATAGCTTACAATTGATATATATCTTCTGTAATATGCATGTCTGATGTTTCCTTTGCTTTGAATGTTTATTTGCTGAATAAGATTTATCTTTCAAGTCTGTTTCTTCTGTTTACAGCATGGTGGTATTGGAAATGGCCTTTTAACAATGAAACATCATATGTGATCTTGTCATTGAGTTTTAAGAGAGAGCATTTAAACTGCGCTTCCAATTCTTCCCATCGACCAGGAGACTGAACCTGAGGAACAAACCCTTTGCAATGCATGTGAAGGTGGTCGACATCTATTTCTAACTGTTATGAGCCAAATGATGTGATTTTTTTTCATTCTTTACGATTAGGAAATACAGAAAAAAATAATGTGGAGCACTCGTTTAAGGAATATCCTTTGTGTTAGTCATGCAGTTGAGCACTCGTTTAAGGACTATCCTTTGTGTTAGTCATGCAGTTGAGCACTCGTTTAAGGACTATCCTTTGTGTTAGTCATGCAGTTTGGACTCTAGTGCTGTTGTAGCATCCAAAATTCTTTTTAATTATTTTCTTTTCCCGGCGGGACAATGTCCTTTTTCTTTCCCCTTTATTTTTTAAGGATATGCAATATTGTTGTTATCACAGGTCATTATAGTTTCCTATTATATTTTTTTGGTCCAATCTAGGGATTGTTTTTGCTTACTATGTTCTTTTTAGTCTTATAGTTGAAATACATTCATTCATACATTTATGGCTCTCCGTCATCAACTTTGGCCTTTGATTTTATTACATGTCTTTTTGTAACCTCCATAATCACATGTAGATTGTTTTAATCAGACTGATGCATCTCATTTCCCAGTGTTTAATGAAAAGGTGAAAAGAAATGAGTCAAAAAGGAGCCCATTTATCTTATCAAGTGGTGTATATTTCTTATGCAGTTAAAACAGATAATACGTGACCTTGTGTTAAGGTAAGGGTACTGAGAAGTTGCATAAAAAATCAAGGAAGCAGTATACAGATCCAAACTTGCCACAGGAAGATTTTGATCTAAGTTCAATGTCCCAATTATATGCCAATTGCCCCTCTTATTGGAAGTCAAATGAACAGCGAATTTCTGAATCTTTGTCAAAGAGCTTGAGCTTAAATGTGGAATCTCCACCACAGTTCTGTCCCAAAGCAACACAACTAGGGTTTCAACTACAAGACCACGATTCATCTTCAAGTATATCAACTACTCAATCAAACCATGATGCAACTGCTACTATTGGGACCAATTCTCAAGATCAATGCATTTCATCAGAATTCGGTATCATCTTCATGCTTGAAATATTTAATTTTCATTGTCGGCTCTGTTAAGTTTTGTGGTTCTAACATGGATGGCGGATAATTGATGATGGGAATATGTTTGAATTTACCCTTGCGCATGAGGTGCAATTTTGGCAGAATAGACGATAAAACACTCTTTGGTGAAGTTTTACCCATCTGGAAATCAGTAGAATTTGTAAAATGTTTTCTGGCATGAAATGCATTTATACGAATTTAATATAACTATTGTTGGATTTTAGGTCAAGAGGTAAATTGTGGTAAGAGTGTTGAGCATCAGGTTAAGCCATTTCATCTGGATGCTGCCTTTAATCCACCTCAAATTGACTACAACCATACAATGGTAAACCTAATTGTCTGTTCTTTAATTTGGTCATTTGTCATGTCATTACTTTGTAGCAAGTCATGTTCTTTCTTTTTCCAGACTTGCATTCCTTACCCTTGTGCTGATCCTTACTTAAGTGGATTATTGGCTGCATATGGACCACCGCCTATGGTAAGTCTCTCTTAAAATGCCATTTAGTTCCATAGTTATGCTGATGCTTTCTGTCCATCCTTTACATTGCTATATTTTATTAAGTGTGACCCGAATATGTTCTGTGCAATTGGCCTGTTTGATGACCCTATCCGAAAAAGTTCACTGTGTTAATGTGAATTTTGGATGGAGACTAGTGGTGGTAGTGAGGGACCAAGTTGTGTGGATATTTTTTAGGCGCACTACTTTTCTCTATATATATTTCGTCTGTTTTAGGGTTTGGTGTGAGATTCCAAAAACACATTTGAAGTCATCAAGCTCATACAGTCCTACTTGTGAAAATAGTAGCACCTCTCCTCACCTGCCTATGGTTTTTTCTATTCGGGTTTGCTTGTAAATTTGATGTTTTATTATGTGATTATTTATTATTTTACTGCTGCTCATCTCCGAATTCCTAACATATTTGATGTCCAAGTTGCATTTCGGTATGTACTCATAATGAGTTGCTTTTTGTACCTCTCTCCCTTAGTCGTCTATGTGAACTGTTACTTGTAGATCTAAGTCTCCATGGGAAAATTTATCATCTCTCCTCTCATTATGATTGGTTTCCTTGAAGAGTGTAACCCCTGAAGAGTTTGAGGTTCATGTTATTTTGGTGGGTTCAAGTTGCATGATTTTCAGCATTTTAATAGTGGCTGTTGCTTCTTTTTTAAGCTGTTGTAAGCTGTACTTCCAAATGTTATAATATGTATTTTTGTAAAAGTATGTTTGGATCAAAAAATTATGAAGGAAAGGAAAGCTATAAGGGGAAAAAAAAGGGAAAAGAAGTTAAAAAAATACTTTCTTTATTTTGTTTGGATGCTATTGAAATTTATAATGGAAAGAAAATAAATTTTCAAGAAAAATATTTTCTTTGCTTGGTCACCAAAGAACAACTGAAGAGGAAAAAACACGCCTTTAATGCTTTAATAAGCTCATTTTGGTGATTATTTTTTCTGATTATTTAAATCATTTGTGAGGAAACAATGGTTAGACCCACAAACATCTAAGGAAAGAGGCAATGAGGAGAGGAGGAGAGAGAGAATTGCCATTTCTGGAGTTGGAAAAAGGGGATGTTAATATGATTGGTATGTTTTCTAAAAGAAGGCACTACTTGGTATTTTTTTTGTTTTTTAGCTTTCCACCAATTTTTTTGGATGAGAATCTTATCCCTGAAATTTCATTATTTCAATACATATTTTTCATTCTATTTTTTTTACATAAAATTTTTCATGTAATCCAAACACAAAAAAGAAAAAAAAAACATTTCCTCCAACTTTTATTTCCTTTCCTTGGTACTTTCTTTGGTCCAAACAAAGCTTAAAGGATTTTTTTATTTCTTTAGAATAAAATAAGTGGGTTTCCCTTTATATGTAGTGCATGTATTTAAAATATTAGTATTAGACATATTGGCCAAAATTATTTTTGAATATCGGAACTTGACATGCAAACAGGTTAATATATTGAAATCATTGATGCATATATTGGTTAATATAATATATATTGGCAGATATATATTGGTATGAGGGCCCCAATACTAATTTTTTTTAATACCGTGATTAGCTAATAAGGTATTGTTTGCTTATGATTTTTAGAAATTTTTTTTGTTTGATATATTTAGAATTGATACGATATGTCTGATAAAAATATGACTGCAATCAATACCGATACCGATATAGATGTTTTCACCCATGATCAAGATGTGTTGCTGACATGGTGACATCTCACGATGTTGTCGCAATATTGGAAGGCTAACACTTATATTTATCGGTTGATATTTTGAATGGATATTTCTTTCCATGCTATAGAGAAAAAATTATCATTCTCTTCAGCTTGACTACTTCGTTGAGTAAGCCCTTTTTTTCTGTAGAATTCATTGGTAAGATTGTTGACAAATGTGACTGCTTATAGAACTTCAGGATTGCTTCTGTGGGTGGGTTTCTCTGTTTTCTCTTATAATAAGGTTGTATGATGTATGGACAGATTCATCCCCAGATGATGGGGATGGTGGGGATGACAGCCACTCGGGTCCCATTGCCTCTAGATAATTTAACTGAAAATGAACCCATCTACGTCAATGCTAAACAATATCATGGAATCCTTAGAAGAAGGCAGTCACGAGCGAAGCTGGAGGCTCAGAACAAGCTCATCAAAGTGAGGAAGGTATGCAATTTTCTGTGAATGACATCATCAGGCATTGGTTTGATGCATACCTCCCTAGATCTTATGCCTTGGCTTCGTATGTTCTCATCAGGTGACTAATAGTTAGTGTGAGAAATTAAGGGTCCAAGGTGGGGGACCTGTTACGGTCCTCCCATTTTAGAGCCCTCCTGTAATCCCAATTATTAAGATTTTATCATGGTGGTTTAGACAACAAAGGTTATAAGATGGCTTCAATACATTTTAATGTATTGTCATAATTCTAATATTTTGAGTTATTGTGATGAAATTCTTACCGCTAGGAGTACGAAAAATGATGAAAAATGGAAGGATGTTGGTAAGACTTGCAACACTGAGCTTATAGTAGTCTCTAAGGGGTGGTAGGGAAGGCTTTTGAGGTTTAAGGTTTTCTGATGAGGTGGTTATTCAGATTTGGTGTTGCAACTTTCAAGTGCTGAAGGGGGGAGGGGGGTTTGGGGACTATGTATGTCTCCGGATGTTGATTGATGTGACATTCTATTCATTCATTCATCTGTGTTGTTGATTGATATGACATTCTATCCATTCATTTATTTTATTTTTATATGAGGCCGTTAGTTGATAGATAGTTGCCACATTGCCCTTTCCAGAGGAGAGATGTTTGAGCATATTTAGATGACATGTCATATCTATCCATTAATGCTTATGCGCTCCATTGGTGTTGGATGGATGTGACACCTCTTGTCACTTTTTCCAAATTGTAGCCATTATTGAGAAACCAAAAACATGGGGTTTGATGTGGTCCGGCTGTTTAGAAACACCCACGTCACGAGAAAGCCCATGGCTGCACACGCTGCGAAGCACGGTGTCTGCTTTGACTTACTTTGGTATACAGTGAGCTCCAAGATCCGGTACCTTGACTAGAGTCGAGGTAAGGGATAGGCATCTTGGTAGGGTGGGCACACAGAAACCTCTAAAGGGCCCCATGGATAGCTGCGTGGTGAGCCTTGCTGTAACCAAGGGAATCAAATGATCCCCTGAGCTCATAGTTTCTAATGCAATAACGTTTCTGAATGAAATCATCAGCTTGTCATTCATATGGTGTTTGAAATTTCATGCGCGCAGCCATATCTTCACAAATCTAGGCATCTTCACGCGTTGAACAGGATCAGGGGATCGGGTGGCCGCTTCCTTGGCACAAAGAAGCTACAACAAACCACCTTGGATCCAACTCCAGGCACCCATCCTGCTCCAGAGATGGGATTTGAACAGCATAATCATCAGTCACAATCGCTGGAAAGCATCCCAGTGAACCCAGGCTCAGGCATCAAGCATTTCTCCAATGGAAGTTTGGTCTTCCAGCAGCACCCAGATCTTGGGTTATCAGGAGCCTCAGCAGCTGCCTGTATTGGTGGATCTAGGCCCGATAATGGTGGCTTTCTGAAGAACCCCCGGAACCAGAACAGTGCTCCTGTCGTCCGGTGAGCAGTTCACCGGGCTAGGCAACTCATCCTTGGCTTTTAGCAATTACCGCTGCTTTTTTTTTTTTTAACGCTTGTTAATGTAAGTGCGTGTGGGACGCTGAATTGAACTGTGAAAATGATTTGCTGCTTCTTTCTTGTCAAGACTTCTGTGGGGGTTATGTCTATTTTAATACGATTCTTAGCTTGATATTGTCCGTTATAATTATTCTGTGAATGATTATTTATTATCACCAACCTGATATGCCTTCATTGCCGCTTGGTAAATTATGCTATCGATAATCGGTTGGTGTGTGTAGGCAATATTGCTATCGATTGGTAGCTTACTAGAAATATTACCACTGATAATATCATTACTGTTAATAATTAGAAGATGTTTATTATTGATGATTGATTTGCTAAATATATTTGAATATTTTTATACATGTCCAAAGTTAGAAAATAATGTAGGAAGTTATTTTCTTTGATAAGATAAATGAAGTCAAATTGTGAAGATTGGTCATAAAAGAAGCTCATGCCAATGCCATGGCATTATAGTACAACAATATCACGAACCCAACCATCACAAGCAAACACATTACCGATCGCATATGAACACAAACCATCAGCTGATATGATGACTAATTCGGTTATTAACGTTTATATAAATCTGTTAATATAAATGAATAGATTAGATAATATTTTATTTAAGGGTGTCCTCTAGTATCATTCAAATGACATTAAGAAGTCAACCCTAATGTTTCAATCATATCTGAATTTTTATT
>JAODPA010067321.1:0-10609 GCA_025585075.1 Nepenthes mirabilis | reverse complement strand
AAATACTATAATACCATTAATTTAAAATTGGAGCACCCACCTTCATAGATTGGCCAATTTCAAAAAATCATTATTCTTAAAGTATAAATTCAAATTTCTCACATGATATATTCATACATATAATATTATTGTATCCCTATATCCGAGTTATTGTATGGATTATGGAGCCACCTAATTTTTTGCATCGGGACGAATTGAGGCGGGTTCAGTCTCAATCTCTGATAATTTAGGTCATATACAACACTGTAAACATATAAGAGATCAGAGGATTGACATGACTCACTCTTCGATTTACTCTCCGATACTTAAGTCAAAAAATTTTCTTAACGGATAAAAAGACGCAAAGGTGTAAGAAAATGCATGAATATACATACGTGGAGAAAGTCTAACCGGCCTTGAATTGGCTGAGGCCGGCCGTCGTTGTTGTACGACCAGGGGAAGCGATACTCCAGGGCATCGATAGCTAAGCGACGACGGCATCATTGTATCAATCGAGGTGTCAGAGCACATTGATTGCGATGGGATGCGTCACGTCAGACGCCATAATAGAACTGGTGAAAAGACGTGTTGCTTTGTTGCCTTTGAATGACGTCATTGCTGGCGGGGGCATTGGCTATTTAAGTATTGACCCTCAACTGTTTCCTCCATCACTAGTTGTCTGCAAAAGTTTCAATCCCCGGGTTTGCCAGCTTTCCCTTTGATTGATTTCTACTCTAGTCTATAAATGGCCGACGAGGACTTTATTTACATTTTTGTCCTGCTCGCGCGGCCAACCGAATCGTCATCTTCTTCCTCTAAACCTAAGTCCTTGAGCGAGGAGACAAGCTCCAACGAGGAGACATCAGCGGGAGTCGAAGCAAAGGATTCAATGGGCACAATGACCGCTGAGGAGGAGCACCATTCAGAGGCCTCTACTCTTGAACCCCAGGGCTCATGGTGGCGCCCCTGGGTTTTGAGTCTATCAGATCTTTCCGAAAGGTATGCTCATCTCTTTGGGAGGTAGTATAAATTTCTACATGCATGTTTTGTAGATATAGTCTCTAGTGGACCACTCTTTTCTGTTTGACTTCTGCGAAGGGTATCCTATGCGGTGGAGGAGACTGCTCGTGCGCGGATGGACAAGTTGGAGCACCGGATTGATGCTGTCACTGCAGAGGCATAGTTGGGCTTGGAGCGGGTCAACCGTCTCACCCAAGCTCGATCCGAGTCCGAGGCGAGATCGCAAGGGCTCACCGAGGCCCACGCCTAGGCCCTAGATCGGATCGCCTTGTTTAAGGATGAGTTTTGGAGGATCGGAGGGAGTTTGTGGACCTTCGGCGCGAGCATGCCCAACTTAGTGGTGAACTCTAGCCGTAGGCATAAATAGGATCCTCTTTTTGCCTTCTTATACTTTGAGGCCGATAGTTGCCTTCGGATGCATACTCCAAATTTTTCAATGAAACATGCTAAAGCGTTTTGATTACTTTTACATGTTGTATGTGATTTGGGTGTTCGAGCATCTATCTCTACTTCTTGTCGACTGCTAAATCAAGTTGCATGGACCTCTGGTGGCCCACTCTTCTGGTAGTCCAAACTCACGGCAGTCTGTCCCGAACATTGGGTCAGGACGAGGGCTGGTCGAATCTGCCTCGAGCCTTCCAGGGTAGTGTGCAGCCAATTTGCCACTTTGAAAGATAGGGGCGTCGTGGTCTTGGAAACTGTGCATTGTTTTACCAACTATCGTCCTGAGTCTGTTAGACTATCATTATTGATGACGTTTGATTGACATATTGGGGCACCATCATGGTGCGGCACGTGTTGTGGTCATTATGGGGTGTGCCTCCTCGACTCTCCCACACAATGTCGTTTTGGTCCAAGCGGAGGTTTATTTAAACCCTAGGCCTTTTCCAATTCCTGCACAATTTCTTCTTGATCCAAGCCGCTTTGTTTTTGCGATCTCATTTTTCTTTCTCATTCATGGCTTTCAAGGAGGTTGACAGTATTCGGTCTGTTTTCACCGCCTAAGATGTTGAGTCCCTATTTGCACAGTTTAACATCCCAAGCACCACAAAGTTTTGGGTGCTAAGCGTCGACGATAAAGCGTGCTGCCCGCCAAAGTGTACATCACGATTTATGAGTCCCATCTGAAGGGGGACTTCGTTTTCCAGTCACATCTAAGTTGTATGAGGTTTTGATGGGTCTGGGCATTCTGATTGCAATGCTTCAACCCAACACTGTCTGGTACCTGGTCTATATGTACGTCTTCGCCTGTCATTATGATCACAAATTCAGCTTCAAGTTGGTGAAGGCAGTCTTCCTCTTTAACTAGGGTGCAGACTAGATTTTGATGTCCCCGCACTTGAAGTTCTACTTCCTAGAGTTGCTGAGGAGGTTGGGCGCGTTGCTAGAGTTGCTGAGGAGTGTGCTAGGGAGGTTGGACACGTTGCTAGAGTTGCTGAGGAGCGTGCTAAGGAGGTCACTAAGGAGCCTCACTCCGAGCCTCCTAAGCCAGAGATTTTGGAGTCGAAGGAGCCCAAGGATGCTACAGAGGCATCTCATTCGTGCCCTGTGAAGCCGAGGCCTTGGTACCAGAAGAGCCCACATCGAGTCATCTTCCCTCAGAGAGGCCAACTCTAGCTGAGGCATTTCTCGTGCACCTTCTTGTTTCTCTTCTTTACATTCCTTGTCATTTCGACTAACTAATTTTCCACTTGAAGATGCAGGAGAGGGTCCATCAACAGGCTGCCTTCATTGACCATCTGGCCAAGACCCACGTCAACCCGAAGGAGTTCAGAGCTATGGCGGAGCGGACCTCCCCGGTCTAAATGTGAATTGTTTGAGGCTCGGGTGAAGATTTCCTCCCTCAAGGATTCCTTGCACGAGTCAAAGTGGGATTGCGCTTGCCTTCAGGATGAGAGCCACTGGCTTGTGGGTGAGCTCAAGACCTCTCTTAGCCGGGATGAGATTGAGTGGGCTATGGAGCGCGGGTTCTAGGCTAGCATCCTACTGACGAATAGTGGATCTGGTGGCTCTAAGCTTTCAGGTTTTGATGTTCCATCTGAGGAATGCAAGTGCTTTGCAACAGTCAGATTTGTTGGGCTTGCCAATGATGCTGCCGGACCTTTGTCTCGTCCGCCCTAGAGCCCCCTCCCTCGGATCATATTCCCCTGGATAGTAGGCCGATTTTGTATTTTTCTTGGGTAGACGGTCCACTTTGTACATTTTGATTGTTGTAATTAGATAAGTAGGCCTTTGAGGACATTGTTGCTGATGCTTATGCTTGCATTCCGAGCTTTTACTCTGTCATGTTTTTTTTTTGTTTTGCAAGTTAAGCATTATCGCTATCGTCGCTGGGCTTATTTTGGACGCGTCAGTTGTGCCATGCTTGTTCCCTTTGGGGAATGTCACAACACTTTGATTCTGTGTGGGGGTGCTATTTTTCATAGATGGGACGTCATTGCACGTTTGTGAATGAGCCTCCCTAGAGTCGGTTGGGTTTCATGGTCACAGCCGCCGAGCCCAAGCAGTGTTGTAGGCCATCATCTGCAAGCGATCATCAATGCTCGGCCCTATTGGAGGGAATCATAATTACCGTGTGTTTGGTCATAACTTGCTGACCATCTTCGACTGATGGTGCTCTCTCCTTTGGGTGGAGGTCACCGCATGTATACTGTAAAAGGCCCCTAAGTTTTCAATGGCCACTTGATGGGGTGGTTCGACTCTATGGCAATGAGTCCCCGAGCCATGGTGTTGGACCGTGTATAGGCCACTTGGTAATAGGATTGTGGTTTAGAGTTTGATATTACATAGGCCGCACGGTGACGGGACCGAGGTTCAGAATTTGACCACACATTGGCCGCTCGATAACGGGACTGAAGTTTTTGGACAGTTTGTAGGTCGACTTACGAGTGAACGAAAGTTCATCCGACTTAGGGGCAATCTAAAGCGTTTGATTTTATGAGACAACAAACAATCATTTATATGGACAATTAAATATGAATAAATAATTATTTTATTAATGAGAATATAGTATATGTTACAAGCATTCCTAATGATGCATAGTAACCTTATTTGGCCTTAGCTGAGTCTCATTGGTTGTACCTTTTAAGTTGGGAGGCGCTCCAAGTCGTTGGAATCAACTTGCAATCCTGGGTGCGTAACTTGTACGCATCACTTTGGATGATGGCCGAGATAAGAAACGGTCTTTCCCAATTGAGGGAAAGCTTGTTCCTGTTAGTAATTTTGCCTATTACTTCTATACTCAACAAAACTAGATCCTCCACTTCAAACTATCGAGTTTTCACCTTTTTGTTACAATATCGTGCAATCCGCTACTAGTAGGCCACCCTCTGCAGACGTGCTGCCTCTCGGGTGTCTTCGAGCAAGTGGAGATACTTCCTGAGCCTTTGAGAGTTATTGAATCAGTCAACAGATTCGACCCGAAGGCAAGGGAGTTTGACTTCTATTAGGATAACTGCTTCAATCTTATAACATAGGTTGAAGGGCGTCTCCCGAATAAGCTCCCTCGGGGTCATCCTATGTGATTATAGGATAGAAGGCAACTCGTCCGTCCAGGAGCTCTTAGCATATTCTAACTTCATCTTCAGCCCATATAATTACGTATGGTTCGTCACTTCCACTTGCCAATTAGCTTGGAGGTAGGCGACGGAAGTATAAACCAACGCTATTCGTAAACTCGCACAATACCAAATGAATCACTTGTCGGTGAATTGGATTACATTATCGGTCACTATGACCTCAGGAACTCCAAACCGACATACGATACTCTAGCGAACAAACTCCGTCGTGTTCTGTTAGACAATTTGTACCAGTGGGGACACTTCGACCTACTTAGTGAAATGGTCTATACCCATTATGTCGAGCTTCCTCTACTCGGATGCTACGAGTAGAAGGCCGAATATGTCGAGCCCTCGCAATGTAAATGGCCAAGGTGATTATAAGACATTGAGCTCCATATTTGGCTGATGAGTCATTTTCCATGGATTTGGCAATTCACGTATTTTTTCATGAAATCCATGGCGTCACGCTTCATCGAGGCCAATAGAAGCATTAGCACATGATCTTGAAGGGTAGACTCTTGCCTCTGAATTGTTACCTGCAGATGTCAAGGTGCACCTCACCCAACATGTAATCAATCTTTTCTGGTGTGAGACACCTCTTGTAGGGGGTTGAGTACCCTCAGCGATACAACCTCCCATTCATAATAGTGTACCAGCCTACGATCTTCTTCATGCACTTAGCTTCTTCTAGACTCTTTGGCGGGATGCCATCGGTCAGGTTCCTCCTGTACAGGGTATTCCAATTGTTGTCATTGACCACTTGCAGCACTTCACTCTCACGTCGTCAATGCTTGGGACGACTAGAATTTCTCGTGTGTCTCCAGCGTGCTGTTCCAGGTTCCCTATTACTACCGCCTTTGCAACTAGTTCGCCTTCCAATTCTCTTCTCTCAAAAAGTGGACTACTTCGACTTTGTTGAACGCCTGAATCAAGCCCTTCGCTCTAGCTAGGAACTTTGCGAGCAGAGGGTTCGACTCCTCGAAATTTCCCAGGATCTAATTGATGATCAACTTGGAGTCATTGTAGATGATCAAGGATCTGGCCGAGCACTCCTTTGCTAGACAGAGTCAAGTGAGTGGCTCCTTGTGCTCGACAATGTTGTTGGTGGCTGGAAATCCAAGGGTTAATGAATAGTTTATCTCCAACCGGTCCAGAGTCCTCCAAACAACGCTTGCTCTATTGCCAATCTACGTCGATGACCCATCGACATGCAAGAACCAAGTCAGAATCTCTGGCTGGTTGGCATCTTCGGGGAGGTCAAGGGCGTTTGAAATGAGGGTTTCCGTCTCAACGAAAAAGTCCACAAGGGACTAGCCCTTTGTGGCTAGCCATGGTTTGAACTCCATGTCAAACTCACCCAATTTGACAACCCATTTGACCAATTGTCTAGATGTGTCCAGCTTCTGAAAGATCCCTTTCGACGGTTGATCGGTTAGGACGATAATCTTATACGCCTGGAAGTATCGGCGCATCTTCCTAGTGGAGTAGATAAGGGTTAAAGCGATCCTTTCCTCATGCGAATAACGAGTCTCAATATCTGTCGTGACCTTGCTAACGTAATACAATGACCATTGTATACCGGATTACTGATGGACGAGGACCGAACCAAATGCCGTGTCGAAGATTTCCAGGTACAAATACAACTCTTCGTCATCTTGAGGTAGGATTAGGAGAGGTGGGTTGGAGAGGTACTCTTGAGTTCTCAGAAAGTTGTTTTGCACTCAGCCGTCCACTGAAAGCCGATTACCTTTGTCCCCCTCAACGCTTTGAATAATGATATGTACTTCTTCATGGATTTCACCGTGAATCAGGAGAGCACAGTGAGCCTTTTGGTGAGTTTTTGGACCTCATTCACTGTCCGGGACAAACTCATATCAAAGATAGCTTTTATCTTCTCGACGTTTACCTTGATTTCTCATTAAGAGACGATAAAACCCAAGAACTTTTCTAACGTTACACTGAATGCGGACTTGACGAAATTTAGCTTCATCTAGTACGCACAGAGGATTCTGAAGCTCTTGCCCAGGTTGTGAACATGGTTATTGGTGGCTTTACTTTTAACGAGCATGTCGTCCACGTACACCTCCATATTTCAACAGATATGGCTTTCGAACATCTTGTTGACAAGCTGCTGGTAGGTGGCCCCAATATTCTTCACATCGAAGGGTATGACCTTGTAGGAAAATGTGCCCTGGTTAGTCATAAAAGAAGTGTGCTCTTTATCTTTTGGACTCATCCTGATTTGGTTGCACCCAAGTAGGTATTCATGAAGCTAAGCAGCTCGTAACCAGACATAAAGTCCATCAGCAGGTCGATCCGCAGCAATAGGAAGTTGTCCTTGGGGCATGCATTGTTCACATTCATGAAATCGATACACATCTGCCATTTTTTATTTTTTTTATGAGGACAATATTTGACAGCTAATCTGGATATTGGGATTCCTTGGTAAGCCCTCAATCGTGCAGCTTCTTCACTTCCTCGCGAATGGCGATCAATTTCTCAACCAAGTGGTTCATGTACTTTTGTCCAACGGATTTGTAATCGGGATGGAGTCCCAACTTGTAGTCTATTATTCCGGTCAATATCCCTAACATGTCAGCAAAAGTCCATGCAAAAATGTCAAAATTCTGCATAAGAAAAGTTATGAGCTGGTCATGAAGGGGACCCAATAGGGAGCTCCTGATTTGCATGCACTTCTTTGGGTCGCTAGGGTCCAAAGAGACTTGGTCGATTGACTCACTCGATTGGGCCTGTAGTAAGGTGGTCTCGTTATGGAAGTCAAGGTCTTTAATCGGCTGGTTGATGATCACCGAAGCGGTTTGGAACTTGTAACATATCCTGCCAGTTATCTAGTCCCCTAGGACCTCTCTAAGGCCACATGGCGTCAAAAACTTTATCTTCAGATAGGGGATTGACTTAATTGTCCTGAAGGCGGTCAGGCAGGGTCGTCCTAGGATGACATTGTAGATCGAAGGGAGATCCACTACGAGGAATGTGAACATCTTAGAGGCCATCCTAGGGTAAGCCCCTTGTGTCACCTCCAGTTAGACAGTGCATTGGACGGGTATTGGCTAAATGTCCAGGCCATACAAAGGTTCCACAATAGACTTCATCAAACTCCTTTTCGATCCAAGATTGAAGAAAGTATTGAGGTAGAGAAAATTTCAAGTGCTTCAATTATCAATGAATACTCGTTTTAGTTCATAATCTACCGTACCGTCCAAAACAAATGACTATACAATTAGAGGATCAGAGTAAGGGGTTATTACATGAGTCATATTGTCGTCACTAAAACTAAAGACATTATTTCTAACCCATACCATCAGCAATTTATGGTTGGAAGCTATTTTCGAACAGTCCGAGGCGTTGCCTTTAGTTGGCTTGGTTGTCACAATATTAATGGCCCCAGCTACAATTAGGTTCCTCAGCTACTCGTGTCCATCTCTGTCTGCTCTCTTGGGGGCTTTCTCCAAATTCTATAAGAACCTGGTAAAGTGCCCTTTGCGGATCGGGTCTTCAATCATTTTCTATAGTGTCCGATAGTCTTCGGTACTATGATTCAAAGATTAATAAAAGTGACAGTACTTTGACTGGTCTTCTCCCTCTGTGTTCTTCAGCGTGTTCGGCCATTTAAATAACTTTTTATCATAAATCTATATCAGGATGTTGGTGCGAGTCTTGTTTAGAAGAGTCAGGTTAGGGGGCCTAAACTCCTTCTGGATACTAGGTTCTGCCTGCGGTTGCTTCTAGGGCCCCTGAAAGCGATTATCGTTTCCATACCTCTTCTTCTCATTCGTTGGTTCCTTCGGGGGTCGGTCATGGTGCTCCGACCATTTTACTTCATTGGCCTCCTCTACCGCTATATAAGTATGGGCGATGGTCTCAACCTTTTAAAATGTTTGGGGATTCTAATGAGCCAGTTGTTTGACGAAGTCCCCTGATTCCATAGTAGCGATGAAAGTATTGAGCTTTATTTCTCTGGTGAGCCAGGATATCTGTTGAGCCTCAACAGTGAATCAAGTTAGGAAGTTCTTCAAGCTTTCGTCTAGCTTCCATTGGGGGCGAATGAGGTACCACGATTACTTCTCCTCCCTCATGTTGGAAGCAAATTAAGACAGGAAGTAGTCAACAAGTATCTCGAATGACCAAACGGAGTTCAGCAACAGGTTGTAGAACTAGGTGCGAGCATCTCCTTTGAGGGTTAATGGAAAGCATTGACATATGGCAAGTTTGCCCAAGCCCTAAAAGCTATGAAAAGTGCAGAAGTGGTCCATCAGGTTGGCAACCCGTCATAAGGTTCTAGGGTCGACATCTTGAGCTTGTGGGAGAGCGATTGCATCTGGATCTCCATCATGAACGAGGATCTCCTTAGATCCGTGGAGCGTCTGGCAAGGTCTCCCCTAAACACAGGCTACCAGATTTTCTCCACTCTCTCCTTCATCCGAAGGGAGGACGCAATTCTCTTGACATTGAAGAAGGTTCTCAATTCCAAATCGTTAGAAGAGGGATGCGGGTCTTGTCGACCACCATCCCATGATGGCCGTGTACTGCAAGAGGTTTCTCCTTGGCTGAGGGCCTCCTTCCGTCGCTCTAAGCTGTCCCTTTGGGCCCCGTGACTCAGTCATTCCTCTAGTGATGTTCGGGCCCTACTACATGAGGCCGCGTGGGCCTCGACATCATTGAGCCGTGGGGTGTTCTCAACCTGGTACCTCTTCACCTGGTTCTTTCACTTCAGGGTCAAAACTTGTGTGATGGGGGCATGAGCCCCCTGCTGCTACTCATCCAGACGCGTGTTGATCGGTTGGAGTATCTTGAACGCATCCCCCATTTGGACACTAAGTGCACGCATGTCAGGTTTATGCCGTTCACCCGTATGGCTACCCACTAAGGGGTCATTGCCTTAGGTGAAAGTATCCCTGGCTGGTATACTGGCTTGTACCCTAGTGTTGATCATGTTCTGTTTGTGAGTGTAGCGGTTAGACTTTCAAGTTATTTTTCACGGATGACATCAATAATGTGTCCCATGGATTCGAGTTATTGTACAGATTAGGGAACTACCTAATCTTCTGTGTCAAATCAAATTGA
This sequence comes from Nepenthes mirabilis, assembly GCA_025585075.1. Taxonomy (NCBI): domain Eukaryota; kingdom Viridiplantae; phylum Streptophyta; class Magnoliopsida; order Caryophyllales; family Nepenthaceae; genus Nepenthes; species Nepenthes mirabilis. The sequence continues at coordinate 965 of JAODPA010067321.1, read as the reverse complement.
GATAGGTTTGGTCTCCATCTCTCATAATTTGGATCCTGTACAATATAATGAATAAATTAGAGATCAGAAGATTCGTATAACTCATTCCCTGATTTATCCTCCGTTGGTTAAGTCAGAAAATTTTCTCAACGGATAAAAAGATACGATGGTATAAGAGAATGTATGAGTGCACGTATGTGGGGAAGGTGAGTAGTGTCGAAAGAGTTGGCTCCGATAGTGCCCTTGGTGGGAATTGTCTTAGTGAATAGCGGAGAGCTAGGCTCCGATGCTCTCTGTTAGGATTGTGCTTTGCGTTGCCTCTTGAGACTTTTTTCTCTTGGGTTCTCTCTAGATTGTCTCCTCCCTTTCTTCAGCGGTAAATAAGGGATATTTGTAGACGATGGCCCGACATGGTTTTGGCACCAAAGTTTGGACAGCTATCGCATTGGGATTTGTAAGTTGTTAGTCGTTGACCAAATCCACTGGTGTCAACTGTTGTTTTACAATGGTGGTGCAACCCTGGGTGGTCCTTGTTGACATTTGCTAGATTGTTTCGACTAGTGATTCCTTGAGAAATGCTAGCAAAGGTAGTGGTGGCATCCTTATTGCTACGGGCAAGCAAATATGGCCATCCCCTCTGAACATTGACCTCGGCCATCACTGGTAGGCGCCTGTCGTGTTGGTGCCCTCTACGGTGGCTAGACTATTGCCGCTAAGCTAGAGAGTTCTATTGTCGTGATTGGTTGTACCGCAGGGGGTTACTTGTTGGGTTTGGTCAATCTCTATTTCCATTGTCCTATTATGTGCCGACTGTGATTAGACCTGTCACATGGTCTTTTTGGTTTCAATCTTTACGGGGCTTTATTAACGGATGGGCTTGACTATGGATCGACTCATAGTATTACAGGATCCATCACTCTGATGCAGGGCCTATCAAATATATTCATACATATGATATATTCATAAAAATATTATTTTTTAGATTT
>JAODPA010067320.1:0-10609 GCA_025585075.1 Nepenthes mirabilis | reverse complement strand
TTCGCGCTCCCAAGTGGCCTCCTCCGGTGAATGATTCCTCCAAAGCACTTTCACCAGGGGAATGGACTTCGTTTGCAACTTTTGATCCTTTCGGTCTAAGATTTGCAGTGGCTCCTCAATGTAGGACAAGTCCTTGTCAATGGACAAAGTCCCGTAGTCAATCACATGCGCTGGATCATGGATGTACTTTCGAAGCATCGATATATGAAATACATCGTGTACGCTCGCAAGAGTCGGTAGTAACGCCAACCTGTAGGCTACCTCCCCGACCCTTTCCAGAATCTAAAAAGGGCCAATGAACCGGGGTTTCAACTTTCCCTTTACTCCAAACCGGAATGTGCCCTTTGACGGTGAGACCTTGAGAAACACAAGATCTCCTATCTCAAAACTCAGTTCTATCCGCCGCTTATCGGCATAACTCTTTTGTCGGCTCTGAGTAACCTTCAAATTATCGTGAATCACCTTAATCTTCTCGGCTGTTTCTTTCATAATCTCCGAGCCTAAAATTCTTTTGTCTCTTGTTTCCTCCCAATGAATAGGTGACCTACACTTTCTCCCATACAACGCCTCAAACGGTGCCATGCCGATGCTAGCTTGATAGCTGTTATTATAAGCGAATTCAGCTAGCGCCAGATCAGTATCCCAAGTTCCTCCTATCTCCAAAACAGAAGCCCTCAACATATCCTCGAGAATCCGAATGGTACATTCAGATTGGCCATCGGTCTGGGGGTGATATGTGGTACTGAACCTCAATTCTATCCCCAACTCCTGATTAGGTGTTTTTCCCTCAGGAGGACTATCTCCTGTGGTTATAGACTGGGGTTGTTGCTCTGTTGTTGTCGCTCCATCTATCGATGAAGGACTGATGCTGAGCGCTGATGTTGTTAAGTAGAGGCTGGCTGCTGTTAATTGCTACTGCTCTTATTCGATAGTGTTTGGAAATGAGGATTTGTATGCTCCTGCTGTAGCTGGCGGAATGCTGCTCCTGGTATCGATGGATTTCATTCCTGTTTTCATGCTGATCTTAATTATGTGGGTGTGGAGTGGATGGAGAGGCGGCTTGTATCCCCCACTGCAGCTTGAATTTCCTAATGCTATCCTGATTCTGAATTGGATTGGAGGCTTTCATTTTGCTAGCTTAACAATTCTGGTTTAGGCGCTGTTGCTGGTGTGCTGATCCTGAAGCAGATCCTGTTACCTTTGTTTTGCCATGAACTGTCACTTCTGCAGTTGGCATTTGCAGGTAGCAGTTGATGGTGGTATGAATTTCTACTGGAATGAATGAAATTTTTGTATGTTTTGCTGAATTTACTGGGGAGCTGCCGGCAGTGCTTTTTCTGGTGCCATGACTAGGAGCTATTGGAACGAGTATTTGTTGGTATGGACTTCTAGATGTTGATGTAGCAGTGTCTGCTATGTAATTGGCTGGTGCTGAATATGGAATGCCCAGGAGTGGATTGGAAGGATATTTTGATGTCTGAAGTTGTGTGAGATGATTCTCAGGTTTTGATCCTGCGATTTGGTGGTGCAGCTCCAGTTGATGTCTTTGTTGGAACTTTACTTTATCCTAATTGATGTTGATTTATTTTGTTGCTCTGCGGAGTGGCTTATGCTGTGTCCATGTTGTCGCTTGGCGCTGGATTACTGTTGCTGGATCTAGGCTGATTTGGTGCCCTTCGCCCGGAGTGAACTACGTAATGAAGCTTGGTTTGCCTTCGTGGAGGAAGGAAAATATGGGCCATGCTTGTGTAAAATTCACTTACCAAAAAAAAAAAAAAAATGGTGTGAACTCCGGATTCCGGAGTGTGTGGTGTAAACTCCGGATTCAGGAGTGGTTCCGCTAACGTCCGGTGTGCTTTTCATCCGGAGTGGCCTGATATTGTCATCTCTGTTGTTTCCTCGTTTAAAAAAAATGCGACTGGAGTTTATGATCTCCGATTTCCGAAGTGAATGTGATCCGGAATCCGGAGTGTGAGAACTCCGGATTTCCGGAGTGTGTGAGCTCCGGTTTCCGGAGTGTAAGAACTCCGGAATCCGGAGTGTAAGAACTCCGGAATCCGGAGTGAGTCCACTTTGGTCCGGTGTTTCTTGGCCAGAGTGATGTGCTATTGTCATCTCCGAGTTTCCAAAAAAAAAATGCAGCTGTAAAGACGGAGCTCTTTGACCGGAGTGCTCTTTTCTGGTGCTTTTAAGGTTGGAGTGCTTCCTTTTTCCGGAATGCCTGTTTTGTTTATTTCGGGGCTTGCTTATGTTCCGGAGTAACCTTTGCTCATCATGGACGGAGTGGACTTGCTTAATGTCTGGAGTGCCTCTTGGCTATCTTTTGGATGGAGTGTTTCTATTGCCGGACTTGTCTTGCGGCTCACACTTTCTTACTGCTGCTGATTTGCTGAAGTGGCTGGGCTCGCATCCTGACGCGGAATTGCTAACGTGGCGATCTTCTGAAGCATGGCATCTAGTGGGTTCAGGTAGCTGGATCTCCACTGCTGCTTAAATCTCCCAATGCTGTGTTGATTTTGAGTTCGGATTGGTGGGTGTTCCTTAGCTGCTGCTGGATTGCTGAACATGTTGGCTAATTCTGGTGGTGCAACTGATCCTGTTGCTTTTGTCTTATAGAAGTTGACTAATTCGGGCAGCAGGGGGATTGCGGTTTCTCTCTGTCCTGTGTTGTAATATTTTTTTATATTCTGTTGGTTCCGTTGAACGTTGGCCTCCTAGATGTTTTTTTTATTTTTCTGATATACTAGTTGCTCGGGGTATGCCCTAGCGGTTTATGTTTTATCCTCAAGTCAAAATACTTGGAGACAAAACATAGGTTTTGTAATTTATCTCCCTTTAATCCAAAATACTTACTTACCAAAAAAAAAAGCAAGCTCTCCCAAAACCCTGAGACAAAACGTGGATCTCTATCAGACACTATGGAGGCAGGAACTCCATGAAGCCTCACGATCTTATTCACGTACAACTGAGCCAATCTATCACGCGAATAGGTCGTCCTGATCGTCAAAAAGTGGGCTGATTTTGTCAGCGGATCAACTATACCCCACACGGCGTCATGATTCCTAAGAGTCCTCGGCAAACCTGATACAAAATCCATAGCAATGTCCTCCCATTTTTAGCTTGGGATTGGCATTGGCTGTAACAGTCCAGAAGGCTTCTTCCTCTCGGCCTTCAGTTGCAGACACACTAGGCATTTCTCCACATGGCCCATGATATCCCTCTTCATGTTTCTCCACCAGAAGGTCTTTTTCAGATCCTGATACATTTTATTCGTTCCCAGGTGGATTATATACCAAGACCGGTGAGCCTCCTTCAAGATTTTCTCCTTCAATCCTTTATCATCCGGTACACATAATCGATCTCTAAATCTCAACACACCATCAGCCCGAATGTTAAAATCAGCCCGAGACTCCTTACTCAAATCATTAACAATATCCATGAGGAACAAATCATTCACCTGTTTCTCCTTGACTTCACTAACTACCTCTAGTTGAATCTAGAAATACGACAGGAGCATCCTATCACCTTTGGCATAGCGTTCGATATCGCACTGCTTCAAATAATCTAACATCTCCATCTGTTTGACCTGTAGGTGTGCCACATAGCCTGATTGGCGACTCAAGGCATCTGCTACCACGTTGGCCTTTCCTGGCTTGTATTGTATTTCACAATCATAATCCTTCAGGAAATCGAGCCATCTCGTTTGCCTCATATTGAGTTCCTTTTGTGAGAATAAGTACTTTAAACTCTTATGATCAGAATACAGAAGGAACTTCTCGCCATATAGATAATGTCTCCAAATTTTCAATGCAAAGACCACAACAGCAAGTTCAAGATCATGGGTAGGATAATTTTTCTCGTGCACTTTCAATTGTCTAGATCCATATGCCATGACTTTACCGTGCTGCATCAACACACATCCTAGACCCGCCTTAGAAGCGTCGCAGTACTCCTCAAAGCCTCTAGAACCCTCTGGAATAATTAGCACCGGAGCGGTGGTCAAACTATCCTTTAGCTCATGGAAGCTCAGATCACACTCTTCTATCCACACAAACTTAGTCTCTTTCTTTAGCAACCGAGTTAGAGGCATAGCAATCTGAGAGAAATTCTCTACAAAGCGCCTGTAATATCCTGCCATACCCAGAAAGCTCCTAACCTCAGTCACAAAAGTTGGTCTGCTCCAACTTGTAACAACCTCTATTTTCTTGGGATCTACAAAAATGCCACTATCAGAAATTATATGTCCCAAGAACATCACCTTCTCGAGGCAGAACTCACACTTATTTAGCTTGGCATACAGTCTCTCATCGCGGAGCACCTGAAGTACCTTCCTCAAATAAATTTCGTGCTCCTCATGATCCTTTGAATAAATTAAGATGTCATCAATGAATACCACCATAAATTTATCCAAGTACGGCCTGAAAATCCTATTATCAAGTCCATAAAAGTAGCTGGAGCATTTATAAGACCAAAGGGCGTGACAAGAAACTCATAATGGCCATCATGTGTCCGAAAAGCTGTTTTAGCTACATCCTCCGGCTTGATCTTCAGTTGGTAATAACTGGACCTCAAATCAATATTTGAAAACACTCGCGACCCTTGCAACTGATCAAATAAATCATCAATGCACGGCAGAGGGTATTTATTTTTAATCGTGACCTTATTCAATTCACGATAGTCAACACACAAGCGCAAAGACCCGTCTTTCTTCCTTACAAACAACACCGGTGCACCCCAGGGAGATACACTCGGTCTGATAAAACCCTTATCTAAAAGCTCCTGTAATTGCAACTTCAACTGTTTCAATTCAACCGGAGCAATACGATAGGGGGATTTCGAAATCGGACTAACACCAGGAACAATAACAATCTCAAATTCAATTTCCCAGTGTGGAGGCAATCCAGGTAACTCCTCTGGAAATACATCCTCAAAGTCACAAACAACAAGGATATCCTTAGCCGGCACACTATGGCTCCCGGTAGTACAGGCATATGCTAAATAAGCTCTACATCCACTACTCATTAAATGCTTGGCATGAAGAGCAGAGATCAACATAGGTACCCCCTTTTTTTCGCCAACGCGGGCGTTGACGGAGTGGTTAAACACACGAAAGTGCACCTCCCCCACTCGGGTTCGATTCCCCGCAGAAGCATAAGTGGTACTGTGCCTCACAAAAAATCCCGCAAGGGATTTCTGGGTTATGGGGCCGCGAGTGCGGTGGGGCCAGTCACTATAAAAAGCTTACCCTTAACACAGTTTTTTACTTACCAAAAAAAGGTACCCCCTTTTTCTTAATGCCCTGAAAGTAAAAGGGCTCCATCCCAGGAATGTTAAAACAAACCTGCTTCAGGAAACAGTCGATACTGGCATGGTACTTGGCCAGCCAATCCATCCCAAGAATCACATCAAAATCACCCATGTCCAACAACACTAAATCTACAACCAGATGGTTCCTACTCACCTCAACCATACATTTTGGATACATCACATCAGTAACCACAGACAATCCGGTGGGAGTACATACAGATAATCCATAATCCAAAACACATGGGGCAGATACGATACAGCATGCAAATCGCGGGGAAATAAAGGAATGGGTAGAACTCGAGTCAAATAATATAGATGCAAAAACTCCACAAATAGAAAGGGTACCTTCTACTACGTTCGGAAATGCCTCTGGATCTTGAACAGTTACTACGAAGGCCTTTGCTGAGACAGTAGGCTTCTTTCCATCTAGCCTCGAAAGTGATGGACAGTTTCTGTACAGATGACCCTTCTTTCCACAACTAAGACATGCTCCCATCAATTTACGGCATTCTTGTCCCGGATGTCTCCTCCAACAGAAAGTACAGTCATCCGTTGACACTTTAGTACCAGTTACTGGCTGAGCCGGTACAATACTTTTTCCCTTGTCAACCGCCTTGGTCTTCTTGAACGGTCCAGAAGACCCTGCAGTTGATCCTGTACTTACTCCTGCTCAGCTGGCGATTCTCTTTGCATAAAATCTTTCTATCTCTGCCTCCTTCTCGTAGATCGTTGCTCTGTCCAAGATCTCGGCGTAAGTCTAGAACTTCAAAACAGACAACAACTTTCTAATATCATCTCGTAGCCCTTGGAGGAACTTTTTAGCTTTCTTCTGTTCGTCCTCTATAAAATGGTGCAAAGTGAGATAACTCTATGAACTTGGCATCATATTCTTTGACGGTCATGCTCCCTTGTCTCAGCCTCATAAACTCTTGCTCTTTCTGATCTCGGAGACTAGACGGAAAATACTTTTCCAGAAATGCCTCCTCAAACATCTCCCAGGTGATAGCTTCATTAGGCACTCCCATTGCCCGCTTCTCCATGTCCCACCAACTATCCGCTTCACCCTCCAATTTATACGCAGCAAATTTGACCTTTTCTCGGTCAGTACAGCTAAGCACATCAAATATCTTCTTCATTCTTTTCATCTATACGTCCGCCTCAGCCGGATCAGGCTTTCCTAGGAAACCCGGTGCTCTTTCAGCTGTGAACCTATCATAAGTTGTAGGACCAGGAGGTGACAGAGCTGGTTCGGGTGTCGAAGCCATATGCTTTTGCTCGACGGACTCCACGACATTGGTCATCCTTTCCAGTAGATTGATATAAGCAGCCTCTCTTACATAGGGTGTGCTAACGCCACCGCGGCCATTTCTCCCACCTTTTCTACTTGCCATCCTATAATCAAGGCAAACACATGAATATAAAGATAAGGATCCAATGAATAAGAAATAAGTATTCAATAACTTTAAGGAGTTTCTAACCAAGCCTAAGAACCAATATCTTAAATGTCCTAACTGTCTTAGCTTTCTCTACTTATTCCTACAGGAATTCTATTCAGAGATTCAAACTTATGCTTCCGCTTTTCGATCGATCAATCCCTAAGGCATCTCAATTCTCTGATACCAATTGTGATGGAACGGATTTTTTTTGTCCTCAGAAGCTTCCGTCAAACAGAATCACAATTAACGGTCTAAACATAATGCAAGAGTTCTGCAGAAATTTCTTTTTTTTGGTAAGTAGTTCTACAGAAATTTCGGCAGAGCCTCCTTTGTAACTGGATGAAAACCCAAAAATACAGTCCTGTATAATCATCCATTACAAGCACATATCTATCCATTATCCACAATCTCCTACAACAAGCATATACAGGATCACAGGTGACATCCATGGCACAAATCTATAAAAACTTAGCTATGCTAACAGTTCAATAACGAGATGCCTTCTAGGACCTGCACAGTAAATCTAGAGTATATAGCGGAAGTAAACTAATAACCTACAGAAGCATAGCTTTTTCTTTTACTGACATACATATCATAAGCTTTTCATACAAAAATCTACATGTTCTATAACATCAATAAATATGGAATCGGTATACAAAATCACATTTCTAGCTAGGTGTTTGCATCTGCAAGCTGTACAAAAGCGGCTCCATAATGCTCTAAGTCCTCAAAAACCTTTAAAAGCTTCTCTTGGTTTACTCCTTTTTATCAGGTAATAGCTCTACTGTCTCATCTGAAGGGGAAAAAATACTAAAACAGTGAGCCGAGGCCCAGCAAGGTACATGCACATGAGCAGTGAAACAGTGATACAAAATAATTATATAACTGTGCAGAAATAGAACGGAAATCAGAATGTACTCCAGCAAATAGAGAAATCATGCTTTGACCATATTATACTTCAGAATCAGGAATCAGTAGTCAGAAATTGATGATCAGTAATCATCATAATCCAGAAAGCAGAATCAAAAACTTCTCTTTTATTCAAAACAGTACAGTAATCGGTACGGAATAGAAATCAGTACAATAATAACGATACAGAACAGAATAGAATTAGAATAGAACGGTAGCAGAACAGAACAGTATAGACCCTGCCAGTATCCCCTACTAGCTGAGGGGGCGAATGATCGAGGATAGATTGAGTTCACTCAACACAATCCAAGGCCAGTAACAGAAGTATCCGATCTTGAGGGATCAATACAGAGTGCCTTCCGAAGGTAGGCCGGTAACAGAATCCTCCTGACCGTAATGCCCCGAGGCAGGGCGGACCACAAATAACTCCATGGATAGAGTTATCCTCGATTATCACCGAAAAGTCCTAAGGCATGCCGGAGAACCTATCCGGACTGTAGTCAGTCCCGGGTCCAGAAATACTTCCTTCTTGAAAGCCATTTTCAGTAAGGCCAGAGTTTATTTTCAATATAAGCCAGAGTTCATTTTCAATACAAGCCAGAGTTCTCTTTTAACAAAAGTCGGAATTCAAAAGTCGGAGTTCTTTATCGACAAAAGCCGGAGTTCTTTTTAACAAAAAATCAGAGTTCAAAAACCGAAGTGCTCAAAAGCCGGAGTGCTCAAAAGGTGTGCTCAAAAAGCCGGATGCTTTTTCTCAAAAAGCCGGAGTGTTCAAAAAGCCAGAGTGCTCAAAAGCCGGAGTGCTCAAAAGCCGGTGTGCTCAAAAAGTCAGAGTGCTTTTTCTCAAAAAGCCGGAGTGCTTAAAAAGCCAGAGTGCTTTTCTCAAAAAGCCGGAGTGCTCAAAAGCCGGAGTGCTCAAAAGCCGGTGTGCTCAAAGAGCCGGAGTGCTTTTTTCTCAAAAAATCGGAGTGCTCAAAAAGTCGGAGTGCTTTTTGTCAAAAAGTCGGAGTGCTCAAATAGCGGGCCTGTAGTAAGTCCCGGGTCCTAAAATAACGCTAACGGAAACCATCTCTTTATCAAAAATCCCTTTTTTCAAAATCAGACTTTCACAATACACTTTCAGCACTTCTTTAAATCCACGTCGGTATATGCTCGTTCATAATTTTGAAAACAAATTATACTGGAAGTTGCACATCGATGTCAAATAACTTTCATATAAGAGAAGCTACGGTTAAAACTCATCAAAACCTCTTCATTTTCGTAAAAAGAGCTTCGCCAAAACCGTCGAACTCAAATCGGTCTCTTACATGTACATTTTTCATGAAATTAATGTCATAGATACCATACATATACATTAAATCATGCAATTTACTCAATCTTCACAACATTTTCGAGCTAGGGTTTCATCACATGCTTTCCGAGATAAATCGAACACTATTTTTATGCTTGTTCACAGAATCGAAGCTAAATCTTGCAATAAACATGGATAAACATAAAATCCAACCGATTAATTTAAGGAAACATGCTTCATGTACTTATAACATGCATCAATATCATTTTCGTAACATTTTATTAAGTTTAAAGAAAAAGAAATGGTAAAAACGAAAAACGACGTCTGAGGTACACTTGCCTTGTCGCGGGCTTTCACCTTTATGACTGGCTCACAGATGGATTCGGGCTCCCGGGTTTCATTCTCTACCCTTCTCTCACTAGGAACGACGCTCTCTCTCTCTCCTCAAACCCTAAAGTCGTGCGAAATGAAAAGGAGAGAAGCAGATCGCATTTTTATACTGCGTCCGCTCGAGCGGCCAGCGAGAGCTCGACTTTCTGCACCCAGCCACTCGAGCTTTGCTTGAGCGGCCAGCGAGCGGTTGGGGTTCGGAAATGCCACTGGTTTTTTCGCCCGATAGGAGGGCTCGAGTGTCCAGCCAACGGAGGGATTCGTGAACGCCACTGGTTTTTCCGCCCAATTAGAGGGCTCGAGTCCACGACATGCACAACCTCTACGTTTTTCTACTGCTTGCTAAATTTGGGCATTTTCTAACTTTTCACTTTTAACTATCACTTTTTCACTACATGCACAACCTCTTGTTGATATTAATCACCTTAATCACATCTAGTTATTACGTTTTCGGTTTCGGGTCCTCACAGTCAATTTATACAAAAACTACAAAAATAATCAGTCAAAATCATTCGAGGTGCGAGGCTAGGGTTCCACATTCAAAAACTGGTCAAAACTAAGAAATCAGATATGAAATCTGTATATGTACATGCTCATATTATAGGTAATACAAAATATAAATTTAATCGGGTATCGAAATGAAAATACCTGAAGAAAACAAAACAAAAAGTGTAAAGAATGAAAGAAGAGGGTATGAGTGCACATGCCTCGACCCGATCTATCACTTCTCTAACTAGTTTTAAGCCAGAATCGGATTCAGGAACCTCGATCTCTTCCTACTCTCTCTCTGTGCACCGCTTCTGCCCTCTCTCTTCACGTTCCTCTTCCGCCGACGACAGCGCCAGTAAGAACGACGGTGATAGCAGCAACCAGCAATAACATGGCGGCGACCACGATGGTGCAACAGCCGGTGATTTTTCATCTCTCTCCACCGTGTCTATAAACCCTCATCCATCAAATTATCAACCGATTCCCACAAATTCGGTACATGCAAGCCACAGATTAGCATCCACAAGGAGTAAGAAAGAATTTACTTACCTTGATTTCACTTGATTCCTCCGGCAACGGTAGCGACAGCGGCGGCTCCTCCTTTGGCCCACATGATTTCGTCCTTTCCTTCACACTACGACACATATCGAAAAGTAAGCTTTGCCAGGCTTCTATTTTTGGTGCCGATTTGCTTCAACAACGATGGCTAATGGCCTTCCGTGCCACCTCTTTCTCTCCTCTCTTCTTCCTTCTTCCCTTTTTCTGTCTCCCTGATCCTCTTCCTTCG
>JAODPA010067319.1:0-10610 GCA_025585075.1 Nepenthes mirabilis | reverse complement strand
GTTGGCGAAAAGTTGTCCCACCGAAAACACTCCGACGCTTAAATCAGTCAAACAGTCTTCGAAAGAAAAAAAAACTAAAATTGAGAGAAAGAGAGATACAGAAAGAGTGTTTTTTTCCAAATGTAAGAAAGACGTGAGACCTTCTTGAATTTGAAAGGTGGGAAGGCAGTAAACAACCGTAAGGGGCTCGCTTGTTTGCCTTAGTATTGCTGGTGAATGTGTTTGCGTAGCGGAGAGCTTGAGTAGTTCTGAGAGTTTCAATGTTAGAGAGCGTAATTGAAAGCGTAGTTCAAAAGCATCAATGAAAGCATACCCTGAATGATGAATCAAGGGTTTCTTTTATGGTTGAGAGGACGATCCTCCTTCTTTGGAAAGAGTGATTGCCTCCATGATCTGCTGGCTGGCTTACCTTTGAGAGCAGGCGCCAGTTGCCAAACCATGCAGGATAGTTTCCTTCTGAGGCAGCCAGTAACTTTCCAAATTGGGCTCTTTCCTTCTGTGCTTATTACCGTTGGAGAGTCCAGGTTGGCAAGGATTTGAAAAAATCTGGTGCCTTCCTTATGTGAAGGGCGCCAATATTGTCAATATCCCTTTTGGTGCCAGTTAGGACCGTGAAAGATCCCTGGAAAGCCTTTGTTGGCCTTTTGATGATTCGTGGGCCTAAACGGACTAGGCCCGCCACTGTAGAAAGGCCTCTTTTGGGCCCAAAGTGTGGCATGCGGACGGTCAACATTGGAGTTGACCATCTGCGTGCGCGTTGACCGTCCTGGGCCTTTTAGCTCTTGGGCCTGTTTTCCTTTTGTGCCGTTAAAGTGTTGATCGTTATTTTAGACCCCCGTTGACTATTCGGGGCCAGCCCATTTTCGGCACACCCATAGTAGCCCCTCATATTGGTGGCCAGAAATCTGGCCTCCAGTATGCCCATGATGGGATGCCTCTTAATGCTCTGAGGATCTCGTGGAACTTTGTGAAAGGCATGAAGGAGAGTTTGACCAAAATTGTTGACCATCCTGATCAATTCCGAAACACCAGAATTGTTAACCGTCCTGGTCAATTTCGGAGAACCAGAATCGTTGACCGCCCTAGTCAATTCTGAAAAACCAGAATTGTTGACCGTCCTGATCATTTTTGGAGAACCAGAATTGTTAACCGTCCTGGCTAATTCCGGAGCACCAGAATGGTTGACCGTCCTGGTCAATTCCGGAGCACCAGAATTGTTGACCGTTCTGGTCAATTTCGGAACACCAGAATTGTTAACCATCCTAATCAATTCCAGAGCACCAGAATTGTTGACCATCTTCGCCAATTCTGGAAGCATTTTCTGCCAATCTTTAGCCGATTTACAGGGAAGAAAGTGACACATGTCACCCTTTGATTGGGCAGATATCCTAGCCATTAATGTGCCAGAGATCCGCCTTTTGCAGGGCTAAGTAGAGAAGTGACATGTGGCAGGTCTGACGGCGTCCTTAATGAGGGGTTTCATACTTGGCGCTTAAATTTGCCTTCCGTAATTTGAAATCACTTACACCTTCAGTCCTTTGCCTTCTTCGTTCCCATTTTCAGTGACGTTCTAGAAACCCTATTCCTCTGAGTGCCATGGCTTCCATCTACGATTTCGCCTTCGTCTTGAGAGAAAATGACATCAAAGCTCTGTGCGTCAAATTCAATATTCCGAAGGAAATTACTTGGAGAGTTTCAGGCAAGGATGACAGGGCGTATGCTCCACCAGAGGGGCACATCATTATTTATGAGGCCCATCTGAGGAGCTGCCTCCGTCTGCCGTTGCCGGAGGAACTGGAGTCGATCATGATGGCTCTGCGAGTACCCATTGCCCAGCTTCATGCCAACGCCATGAGGTACCTCTGCACTATGTGTATCTTTTCTCGGAAACTTGGCCAGAAGTTTAAGATGTCGGGTGTTAGGGTTTTATTTAAAGTGAACAAGGGGGTAGAGTATATATCGCTCTCTCCCCGTACTGGAATAAAAATTAATAAGGTCATTCACGACTCGTTAAAGAACTGGAAGAACCGGTTCTTCTTCGTGAGCGTGGGGGCCAAATGGCCCATCGTGAAGGAGTGAGGCCAGATTCCGGAGGCGTATTTTGGGACACCGTCCGCGTCGGAGTGGGCGGCTTATGCATGGCTGATGAAGGCAATAAAGGAGAATCCCGACAATTTTAATCGGGATTTTTTGGTTTCTCGAGAGGAGACGAGGAAAGTGAACTGGGGTCCGCCCTCCCCAGTTGAAAAACCAACGCCGCCCGCGAGGATGATGAACCTGAAGGGTTCCAAGGGCATCCTCATCCATACGCGGCCCACGAATGAAGGTTTCATTGGTCCACTGCCAGAGAAGGTGTTGGAAACACCTTCGTCGTCGTCGTCCTTTATCGACTACGTGGCGGTTAGGATCTGTGCCAGGGCCGACAGCACTGCGGGCCTGGAAAAGACCTACGAGGATTGGCCGGCGGACTCAGGAGTCATCTTGGCGTAGCCCGCGCCGCAAGCGGTTCCTGGCGCTGAATCGATGGGATCATTAGAGGAGCCAGCTTATGAGTCGGTGATGGCTTCGCGGACTTCTACTGCGGAGCCAATAGCGGGGCTCGACACTTCAGCAGCTGCTCCAGAGGTCGCCAGAGAGGAGCCTGCAGGATCTTCTTCGGAGGCTGCAAAAGAGGAGCCAGCCGCAGCCGCTTCGGAGCCTGCAAGGGAGGATCCCGCAGCTGCCATGGATGAGACTGATGCGTTCCTAGATCGCATTTTGGATGAGGCAGCGGCGATCTTGGCACGAGAGGATGCTCCTGGTCCACAGCCATCTGGTCCACTGCCAACTGGGCCAGGTCTAGAGTCCAGGCCTGTGAGGCCCTCGAGGAAGATTTACGAGGTAAGATTCCTATAATGGCCTCCTTGCACCTCTTTCTTCCTCGTATTTATAACTTACACTTTGTGTTTGTATTGTGTAGTCAAGGAGGTTGATCTCAGCCTTTTTTCGGGAAGTGGAGCAACGCGATCGCATCATTGCAGACAGGGAGATTGAGATCGCATGGCTGGATGCCAGGCTGGCTGCTTCTGGAGGGGATCTCCGCAAGCAAACTGCTGCCCTTTAGGCTGTTCTGGCGGGCATGGAGGCGGAGAACGCTGAGCTGAAGGTTGAGGTTGCCTGTTTGAAAGAGGAGGAAGACCGGAACAAGGCGAACAAGAAGCGGCTTGCTGATCGGATATCCACCCTGGAGAACGAGCTGGGCCTCCAGATTCACTCCCACGAGCTCAAGGCATGCTGCACGCCCGGATGTTCTAGGGGGTTTAGGTCTGTCGGCGTCTCGTGAGGCTGATCGATCTTGACTTCCCCGTTCAGTACCTTCACTTAGGAAACCCTGGGGTGCAGCACAAGGATGATCTCGAGGAGGAGGAGCCCCGGGACAGTCAGAGGCGGCCGCCACCTCCTTAGCTTTTTGTTTTTGTACTTGTGTAATCATGTAAAACAATTAAAGCAATAAAAAAGAAATTCTTTTCCCTTGGTGTCCATTGATTTTTACTGCTCTTTGTGTTTGTATGATGTGTCACATGGGGCGGCCAACTAAGTTGGCCGGTGACCGTTACTGGGCTACTTAAGGAGCTAAGTCCTTGGCTTAGCAGGTGGTTGCGTTAATCGGCCCTGTGGTGCTGTCCATGTGGTAACTTGGACAGCCTACGTTGGAGAAGAAGTGATTCTCCCTTCGACCGTCGTTGACTGACATTGCTACTCCCTGTGAGGGAGGTCGTCTCATGTGCTGCACTAGCCTCCTAAGATTTTGACAGTTAATAGGCCACCTGGATGACCAGGGTTTAGTACGATCACCAATAGACCACTCGGATGACCGAGGTTTAGACCGCTCATAGGCCACCTGGATGACCAGGGTTTAGATCGCTCATGGGCTACCTGGATGACCAGGGTTTAGACCGCTCATGGGCCACTTGGATGACCAAGGTTTACATACGACCGCTAATGGGCTGCTCGGATGACCGATGTTCAAATCAGACAGCTTATGGGTCACCTGGATGACTAGGGTTTAGTAACGAGAGGGTGAAGACCCTCCCGACTTAGGGACAATCTAAGTTGGGCAATCCTGCAAGGCAAACACAGTATACATGTATGCACACAAAGACTAGGATTCTATATACTAAGTAAACTTCTCATTTTACCAAATTAAAACAAGCTTGCAAATGAGTGCACACAAACGAGTGAGTGTGTACCTAGGTTCCCTATTGGAAGTAGCATTTGAGGTGGATCGCGTTCCACGTTCGCGAGACCAGCTTTCCGTCCTAGTTTTGGAGTTTGTATACTCTGTTTTGCAAGATGGCGGAGACCAAGAAAGGCCCTTCCCAGTTAGGGGAGAGCTTGTTGTGGCCGGCTAGCTTGCCTGTGGCCTCGACGCCTCGTAGGACCAAGTCTCCAACGTCGAATTGTCGGGCTTTCACCTTTTTATTATAGTACCGGGTAACTCGATTTTGGTAGTCTGTTGTCCGTATTCTGGCGGGGTCGCGGGCTTTCTCTAGCAATTCTAAGTGCTTCCTGATTTTCTGAGAGTTAGTCTATAGGTCGAAAGACTCCACCCTAAGACTTGAAAGCCCGATTTCGACTGGGATTACCGCCTCAATCCCGTAACAGAGGCTGAAGGGTGTTTCGCGCGTTGGTTCCTTCGGGGTTGTCTGATAAGACCAAAGAAAGGAAGGAAGCTCGTCTGCCCAGGCGCCCCCGACGTCCTCCAGCTTAGTCTTTAATCCATAGAGTAGCGTTTTATTTGTGACATCCACCTGTCCATTCACTTGGGGGTATGCCACCGATGTGTGGACCAACTTGATACCAAGGCTGGCGCAATACTTGGTAAAGCGTTTTCTCAAAAATTGGGTTCCGTTGTCGGTCACTACGACCTCTGGGATGCCAAACCTGCAGACAATGCCCTGGCGAAGGAATTCCAATGCATTGTGCTCCGTGATTTTTGCCAGCGGAACTGCCTCGACTCACTTGGTGAAATAGTTGATACCCGCGATGATAAACTTCCTTTGCCCCGTGGCAATGGGAAATGGGCCGAGAATATTGAGTCCCCATTGCACGAAGGGCCAAGGGGCTTGAAGTGACTTCAGGTCAGCGGACGACTGATGGTGAAGGTTGCCGTGAAGCTGGCAGCTTTTACATTTCTTCACAAACTCAAATGCGTCCTTTTTCATCAAGGGCCAGTAATAGCCCTGCCGCATAATCTTGAAGGCCAGATTTTTTCCGCCTACGTGTGATCTGTAGATCCCGAGATGAACTTCGCCCAGCGCATAGTCAGCCTCCTCGGGATATAGACAGCGGAGGTACGGAGTTGAGTATCCACGGCAATACAACCGTCCATCGACTACCGTGTACAGCTGTCTTTTTAACTTGCTTAGCCTTTTCGGTGTCCTGTAGGAGTGATCCGTCAGCCAAGTATCTAAGGTAGGGCATCATCCAGTTTTCCGTCTCGAAAATCTGCATCGCCTCCTGTTTATCGATACTAGGAGCATTCAGGATCTCCCGCATGTCCCTCGAATACTGTTCTGGGTTTTCGACTGCAGCGGCTTTAACCAGCTGGTCTGCCTTCCGATTTTCAGTTCGAGAAATGTGAACCAGGGTCAGTTTGTCAAAGCCCTGGATGGCCTCTTTTGCCTTAGCCAGGTACTTGGCCAAGTAAGGGTTGTTGGCCTCAAAGCCCCCGTTAACCTGGTTGATGCTTAGTTCGGAGTCACTGTAAACTGTCAACCTCTTGGCAGAGCACTTAACCTCGAATCTATCAGGGGTCGTAAGAACCACCCCTGCTTCGCTGCCACTGTCTGTGGACGGTCCGTCTACATGGAGTACCCATTCTAGAATTTCGTCTGATTGTTCTACATTTTCTGCGGGTTGTTCCTCGTGAGTTAGGGTCATGGTCTCAATAATAAAGTCAACCAGAACTTGCTCTTTTATTGTAGGTCTGGAGCTGAATTCGATAGCCCACTTCACCAACCGTCCAGAAACGTCGAGTTTTTTGAGTATACCTTTCAACGGCTAGTCAGTGAGGACCACTATACTATGCGCCTAAAAGTATGGCCTCAACTTTCACGCAGTGAAGATAAGTGCTAGGGCCATTTTTTCAGCACGTAGATAACGCGTTTCTAGGCCGGTCAGTGTTTTGCTCACATAGTAGACCGGCTGCCGGATATCAGATTCCTGGCGCACGAGAACGGAGCTGAGGGACACTTTTGACACCGCCAAGTAAAAGTACAGCTCCTCTCCATCTTTGGGTGACACAAGCAATGGTGGGCTAGCCAGATACTGCTTCAATTCATCAAAGGCGGTCTGGCTATCAGCCGTCCACTGAAATCCATTGGATTTTGTCCCTCTCAGGATTTTAAAGAAGGGTTAATACTTGTCACCAGATTTCGTGAGGAAGCGGGACAAAGCTGTCAGCCGTCCAATCAATCGCTGGACGTCTTTGACGCTCCGTGGGGGAGTCATGTCAGCGAGGGCCTTGATCTTGTCTGGGTTTGCCTCGATTCCTCTCTGGGAGATGATGAAACCCAAGAACTTCCCGGAAGCCACCCCGAAGACACACTTGGCTGGATTCAGCTTCATTTGATACTGGCGGAGCACCTCGAACGATTCTTCAAGGTCGCGTATGTGGTCGCCAGTGACCCTGTTCTTAACGAGCATGTCGTCGACGTAGACCTCCATGTTGCGATCAATCTGTTTTTCAAACATCCTGTTAACCAAGCGCTGGTAAGTTGCTCCAGCATTTTTGAGTCCGAAAGGCATCACCTTGTAGCAGTAGGTGCCATGATCGGTCATGAACGAAATGTGTTCCTCGTCCTTCAGACTCATCCGGATCTGGTTATAACCCAAATAGGCGTCCATGAAGCTTAGCAGCTCATGTCCAGCCGTGGAGTCAACCAGTAAGTCAATCCTGGGCAAGAAAAAACTGTCCTTCGGGTAGGCCTTGTTGACGTCGGTAAAATCGACGTATATTTGCCATTTTCCGTTGCTATTCTTTACTAAAATGACATTAGAGAGCCAGTCTGGATATTGGACTTCTCTAATAAAGCCTGCGTCCAGCAGCTTCTTCACCTCCTCTCGGATGGTAATCAGTTTTTTAACGGAATGGTTCCTCCGCTTCTGCCTAACGGGTTTTCGGATAGAGTCAAGTCCCAGCCTGTGGACCATTACTTCTGCCTGGATTCTAGGCATGTCTGCCGAAGTCCAAGTAAAAAGGTCTGCGTTTTTTCGTAGGAATGCGATCAGCTCATGGCGCAGTGTTTCGGTGAGTGAGCCGCCGATTTATACACACTTTTTCGGATTCTTCGGGTCCAGTGGGATTGAATCGGTGGCTTCACCGGACTGTGCCTATTGGAGGGTAGTCTCGTCTCTGTGGTCGAGTTCCCCAATCGTTTTAGAGATGCCACTTGAGGCAATCTGTGACATATAGCAGGTTCGTCCCGTGATTTGGCCGCCTAGCACCTCCCTGACACCGTAGGGTGTTGGAAACTTCATTTTGAGGTGCAGAATTAAGGTAACTGCCTCAAATGCCGTCAAGCACGGTCTGCCCAGTATAGCATTGTATACTGAGGGTAAGTCGACCACCAGGAAGGTGAGGGTGCAACTTGTTGTCTTTGGATACGTCCCTAAGGTAACTTCCAATTGAATAGTCCCTTGAACGGGCACTGGTTCGTTGTTAAGGCCGTATAATGTGCCCTCAGCCTGTTTTAGTTAGTTCTTTTTTAGACCTAATCTGAAGAAAGTATCCAAGTAAAGTAAATCACGAGAGCTTCCATTATCAATAAATATTCGCTTCAACTGGTCGTCTACACTACCATCTGAAATGAGGGCAGATACAACGAGGAGATCAGCATGGGAGGACACTACATGGGCTAAATCATCATCACTGAAACTGATTGAGTTATTCGCTGTGCGCCGCTTCTTCCTCCCATCCTGCTGTGCCTTGCTGCCAGATGGGCTTTTAGAGGGTCGGGTGGTGACTATGGTGACCACCCCCGCTGTAACCCGGTTCCGGGGTGAAGTCTACTCTTGCCCCTCTTCACCAGCTGCTCCAGAGCTCTATCCAGGACCTCTAACAAACTTTGTGAGGTAGCCTCTGCGAATCAGATACTCGATCTCCCTTTACAGCGTCTTACAGTCCTCAGTTGAATGGCCAGCAAAGCGATGGAAGTCACGGTACTTTGACTGATTTTCAGAGTCTTTCTTCAGTGATTTTGGCCATTTCAGAAACTTTTCTCCACCGATCTGCATGAGAACGTTTGAGCACGTGTCCATCAGGGGTGTGAAACTGGTGGGCCCGTAGTCTCTGCGTTCTGGGGGCCCAATCCGGCGCTACTTCTGGCGAGGATATTCTCTGCCGCTGTATTTCCTCTTCCCTTCACCAGGGAACGGCCTAGGCTGATCCGTCCGTTCTGGACGTTTTGCCTCGTTGGCCTCTTCGGCTGCAGCGTAGGCCGTGGTGATGGATTCCGCTTCTCGGAAAGTCTGAGAGTTTTTGTCGGGCAAGTGCTTAAAAAAGTCACCGTAAGTTAGTGCTGAGATGAAACTGCCCAACTTCATCTCCTCTGTAATCCTGGGAGTCCTTCTGGCCTCCACCACAAAACGATCCAGGAATCGCCGTGGGTTCTCTCCCGGTTTCTACTTGATGTGGGAGAGGTGCTATGGCTGCTTCTCTTCCCGTCGGCTCGAGGCGTACTGAGTTAGGAAGAGATCCGTGAGTTCACGGAAACTACTGATGGTGCCTGAAGGGAGGTGATGGAATCAGATTCAAGCGTCTCCCTTCAGCATGAGTGGAAAGTAGCGGCACATCGCTGAGTCTTCTAGCCCTTGTACACTCAGATGGGTACGGAAGTGATCCAGGTGGTCAACCGGATCACTGCCCCATCATATAAGTCAAGGGACAGCATTTTAAACTTTGTCGGCAGTGGATGGCTCAGGATCTTCGCAGTAAAAGGAGATCGGTCTAAGTCGATGGCGCACTCCTCCTCTTGGAACACACGGTTCCAGATCTTGTCCACTCGTGGATCGGCGCGAGCGGCGTTTGCTGACCTTTTGGAGTTGAGGTACTCCCTCAACTCCGTCTTGTCCTTGGGGGGTTCAGCAGCCGGACGGCTACTACCTCCAGTGGATCTGGTAGCCCTGGAGGCTCGTTCCTGGACTGCGTTGTTGTCTTCTACCCGAGAGATCGAGAATTTCTTCTCTCCAGACTTTCTCACGGAGACGTGCTCTCAGAGCGTTCTTCAGGCCTATTTTGGCCACGAATGCGGGAGGATGCTAGAGCCGGATTGTCTCTAGCTTTCTCTGGCCTTTTGGCCGGCTTCTTTTTCCTCTGGCCACCCCTTTTGGTGGCAGGTGCAGGGACAACCACTGGTGGGGCTACTTGTAGTCACTGCTCGTTCTGAGAGCAGAGTAATTGGAGTAGATGGTTGTTAGCTTGTATCTGCTCCACCAGTTGTAGAAAATAAGGCAGTGGGTCTCCACTCGTAGCCTCATTGACCATGGCACCAGTAATATGGTCCTGGTCGGGGTTTGCAGCATCTCTAGCGGGATCGCTAGCTTGGGCTTTTATATTCACCATTATGAAATTAGAAGGTAAAAGAGAGTGTTTGTGCAGGTTTGTGGTAGGCTTTTGTAAGCGATTCCCACATACGGCGCCAATGATGCATCGCTAGATTCGAATTTCGAACAAATTCGGATGATCCTCTTGATGTGGTTCCGGCTCCGTTCCCTGAGTTGGATCCTGCACACCACTAAACAAAATAGGAGGTCAGTGTGTCGGTGAAAAATTATCCCACCGAAAATATTCCAACGCTCAAGTTAGTCAAACAGTCTTCGTAAGAAAGAAACTGAAATTGAGAGAAAGAGAGATACAGAAATAGTATTTTTTTCAGATGTAAGAGAGACGTGATGCCTTCTTGAATCTGGAAGGTGGGAAGGCAGTAAACGGCCGTGAGGGGCTCGCTTGTTTGCCTTAGGGTTGCTGGTGAATGTGTTTGCGTAGTAGAGAGCTTGAGCAGTTCTGAGAGTTTTAATATCTGAGAGCGTAATTGAAAGCGTAGTTCGAAAGTGTCAATAAAAGCGTGCCCTGGATGGTGAATCAAGGGTTTCTTTTATGGTTGAGAGGACGATCCTCCTTCTTTGGAAAGAGTGATTGCCTCCGTGATCTACTGGCTGGCTTGCCTTTGGGAGCAGACGCCAGTTGTCAAGCCATGCAGGATAGTTTCCTTCTGAGGCGGCCAGTAGCTTTCCAAATTGGGCGTTTTCCTTCTGTGCATGTTATCGTTGGAGAGCCCAGGTTGGCAAGGATTTGGGAAAATTTGGCGGCTTCCTTATGTGAATGGCGCCAATATTGTCAATATCTCTTTTGGTGCCAGTTGGGACCGTGGAAAATCCCTCGAAAGTCATTGTTGGCCTTTTGATGATTCGTAAGCCTAAACGGACCAAGCCCGTCACTATAGAAAGGCCTCTTTTGGGCCCAAAATGCAGCATGTGGACGGTCAACGTTGGAGTTGACCGTCTGCGTGCGCATTGGCCGCCCGACAGTCAACGCCAGCGTTGACCGTCTTGGACCTTTTAGATCTTGG
>JAODPA010067318.1:0-10610 GCA_025585075.1 Nepenthes mirabilis | reverse complement strand
GAATTGTTGTTGTATGTTATTTTTGCTACATCTCAGTAATACTTGTCTCTCATACTTATGTACCATACATGCTGTTATGTTGTTATTATCTTTTACTTTGTTGATACTAATCTTGCTTGACCAGGAAACTGAAATTACACAGGTAGTCAACACAAGTTTTCATCACATAGTCTCAGCAGTTCTCGTATAGCTATTTACATTTTTTTGTGTTTCTTATGTATCACTAGGCGTAGGTTTTTATGTATACGGGTTCTATCTTGGTGGTGTCTGAACCCGTGCTTCTTTTGTCTTTATTTATTTTCTGGATTTTATCACGAAATTGTCAAAGGGGGAGACTGTTAGGGTCATTTTTGTGATTGGCATCTTCCGTGACCGTATATAATTTTGTTTTATTAGTGTCGGGTTATGCTTCGTTGAAGTGCTACATCAACACATTCCAGTGGCTGCTTATTCTCGGATCAACATATGTACCGGCCTGCTTTCTACCCTCGAGCCGCTCGAGCCGTCCGAAGCCTTCCCCGCTCGTCATGAGCTCGATTCTCGCTCGAGCGCAAAAAACAGAATGGTGTCCGCTCGCCTGTCGCTCGCTAGCCGCTCGAGCCGAAAATCCAGTAGGGTGCCCGCTCGCTGCTCGCCTTCCGGCCGCTCGAGCGGCGGTCCAACGGGCAAAATTTTTGAACGATTTTTTACGCCCTCTATAAATACATGCCTTATGTTTTTGAAACCCTAAGCATGCCACAGCCTCTGTTGACATCTTGTGGAGCCATTAAACTTGAGAAGAAAGCCTTTCATGTTTCATTGATTTAGCTTCTCTTGAGAAAACCAAAAGTTACAACTTTGAACTCCATGTTCTAAAGAGTTTTCTCACCACTTTTTCTTTTCCATTTAAACTCTTCCATCCTTTTACCTGCGTTGGAGACGTTGGCTCGTGAAGAAGGAGATCCGATCGTGGTTGGCAATTCAAGTGGCACTAGAGGGAAGATTGACGTGAAGACCGGAAGGTGTCCGGTTCCGTTGCCGCGGGCAAATCCAAGGGGTTCCTTGGTAGGGATCACGTGACGGGAGTAAGTCGACTAGGTTAGCGCATCGTTACCATCCGGTCTGTAAGTTAATTTTCATAGTGCATTGCTTCCCTGGCTGTTGAAGCCCGGAGTATTTTTCTCGATTACCGTGGGTATCGAGTTTTCACTTCGTCACCAAAAATCGCGTCTTTATCATTATTGTTCATTGTTGTTTATATTGTGCATGCTTATTATCTCGTTAGCATCTAGTTCTAAATATCTTTTACGTGTATCAGATATTTGGTATTATATATGCTGCTTCTGCTAATATTTATCGGGGTCAAAATTTGATTGTTCGCATTAGCACAAAACGTGCTTTTTCATTCGTCTTCCTTATCCCGTAGAAAATAAAAAACCCTAGTTCTGACCATAGCCTCCGTCATTGAAATCACCTCCGTCCTGAGAGAAAACGACGTGAAGGTATTGTACGTGGAGTACAATATCCCACAGGAAATTGCCTTCTGTGTTCTTAGGAAGGACGACAGGGCTTTCCTGCCACCTATGGGATTCTTGATTATATATGAAGTCCATTTAAGGAGTAGGCTCCATCTTCCAATCCCCAACGAGTTAATGTTGATTTTTCGGGCGCTTCAGGTCCCCATTACTCAGTTCCATGCCAATGCCATCTGATATATGTGTTTCCTCTGTATTTGCCTTCGTCAACACTCGAGACTGTTGATGATGTCGATGGTTAGGGAGCTCTTCAAGCTTAACCAGGGAGCAGAGTGGATTTCTTTATCCCACGCGGTGGTCTCAAGATAAGTACCGTAATATACGAAATCCTAAAGAACTAAAAGAACCAATTCTTCTTTATTAGCGTGTGTGAGTCTTGGCCCTTACCAAGGAAGTGGGGGCAGGTGCCTGATGTGTATACAGGGACGCTTTCGGAGGCTGAGACGGCGTCCCTGTGTTGGCTGGTCAAGCTCATCGTAGACAACCTTGGAAATTTCTGGAGAGACCACTTGGTCTCCCGTGTTGAGGCCAAGAAGGCTAAGTGGGGGCCTTTGTTTCCTGTCTAGAAACACAAAATCCCACCGCCGGAGGTTCTGCAGGGGAAGAAGAGGAAGAAAGGCTTTATCATAGGTCCTTGCCCGTTGGATACCAGCCCTCCTAGTCTAAGGCAAAAGAGGGCGGCCTCGGTGGCGCCTTCTTTGTTGTCCTCAGGGCCAGACTATTTCTCGATTGGGCGTTTTACGGGTGTAGGTGCCACTTTCAGGATTGAAGTGGAGCTGGCTTTTTAGGCCTACGAAGCCAGGTTGAATGCCAGGGTAAGCGGCGTCATTGTTTTCGCACAGCCTGCGCCGTCGGGGTTGGCTCTGGATCCATCTATCGGAGCGCTTGGGCTATAGGAGCCATCCGTTGGATCACCTATTGTGAAAATGTTGACTGAGTAGTAGGAGCCGATTTTAGAGCCCCCCACCGTTCCCAAGGAATCAGCCAAGACGGAGGATGCTCTAGAGGAACCGTTGGAGGGGTTCTTGGCTGAGGTCGCGCCAGCCCTGCCCACGAGGGTCCCTTTCCTTGCTCACCACCTTTGGCGCAAGATCTGGGCGCCGGGCCAGAGAGGCCAACATGAAGAATTTGGACAGTATAAATTCTGTTGCTCGCCTTGTTTTTTGATTTGCCTTTTCTAATCCTCTCTTTTTTTGTGTGTGTGTGTGCAGGCTGATAAGGTCTCGGGTGCAGTCACCAAGGCGCTTAGGCAGAAAGACATGGTGATCCCCGATAGGGACATGGAGATTGCCTGGCTTGATTCTAAGTTGGAGGCTCTAGGGAGTATCGAGAGGATGCGGCTGCCCTGGAGTCTGTCTTGGCGAGCATGGAGGCAGAGAACGAGAGCCTGAAAGTAGAGGTCGCTCATCTGAAGGTGGAAAATGAGTGGGTTAAGGGGCATCTTGATCAGCTCGCAGGGAAAATGGCTGTCCTAGAGAACGATCAAAGCTTCTGCATTCGTCCCCACGAGGTCGCGGACATGATGCTGTCACGGTTGTGGAAAGAGATCAACATTAGCCGGCGTATTGTGCGGCTGGTTAATCCTGACTTCCCTGTGGATCTCATCAAATTCTTAAACTGGTCAGTGCAGCGTCGCGACAGCCTCGTGGGGGAGCCACGGGACAGACAGGGGCCACCGCTGCCTCCGTAGTTTTTAGTGATTGTAGTTCTTTTCTTTTCGGCTTAATTATGTAAATGTGTTTTACCATTAAGCAATAATACAAACAGCTTTGTGCATGTCGCATGTTCTTGCCTTTTTGCAGCTGCTTTTTGTATTTTGTTTCTTTGCTATTCTCGGCGGCCAACTGGGTAGGATTCCTATGAGTTGGCCACCCTCCTTGCTTTTGGGTGTTCAAAGCGTTTCCAAGGGAGTGGAGTCCTTAGGTGCGTTTTCTAGGTCGTCACTTGTGTTAAGTCCGCCTAGTATTCGCCTGCGAGTAAAGTTTGGTGGCGCCACCCAAGTGCAAACTTGGGCAGCCCTCTTTGGTGGAGCGTTTTGCTCCGGTCGATCATTGCTGACGGATCACGCTATCTCCTTGTGTAGGAGGTTGTTGTGTGTGCTGTGTTAGCCCCCTAAGATTTTTGACCGTTAATGGGCCACTTGGATGACCAATGTTTAGATACGACTACTCGTGGGCTGCCTGGATGACCACGGTTTATATACGACCACTCATGGGCCGCCTGGATGACCAGGGTTTAGATACGACCACTCATGAGTTGCCTGGATGACAAGGGTTTAGATACGACCACTCATGGGTTGCCTGGATGACCAGGGTTTAGTAACGAGAGGGTGAAGACCCTCTCGACTTAGGGGCAGCCTAGGTTGTATGAACCTGCAACAAGAATCACATACATATATGCACACCAAAGAAATATAACATTCTAAAGGGAATTCTTATTTTACCAATTGAATCATGCACACAAGTGATCACATACAATTATGTAGAACACCTACCTGAGTCCTTATTGGAAGTAGCGTTTGAGTTGGATCGCATTCCATGTCCGTGGGACTAACTTTCTGTTTTGATTTCGGAGCTTGTATGTCTCGTTTCGCAGGACGGTGGAGACTAGAAAAGGCCCTTCCCAATTCAGGGAGAGCTTGTTCCAGCCAGCCACCTTTCTCGTGGCCTTGATGCTTCGTAAGACCAAGTCTCCGACATCGAACTGTCGCGCTTTCACCTTCTTATTACAGTAGCGAGCGATTTGATGTTGGTAGGTCGTTGTCCGCACTCTAGCGGCATCGCGGGCTTCTTCTAGCAAGTTTAGGTGTTCCCGGATCTTCTAGGAGTTACCCAGCGGGTTAAAAGATTTCACCCTAGGACTCGGAAGCCCGATTTTGATAGGGATCACCGCTTCAGTCCCATAGTAGAGGTTGAAGCGTCTCTCACACGTTGGTTCCTTTGGAGTGGTCCAATAAGAGCAAAGGACTGAGGCGAGCTCATCTACTCAGGAGCCCCCTGCGTCCTCTAGCTTGGTCTTAAGCCCGTGGAGTAGCGTTCGGTTTATGACCTCCACCTATCCATTCTCTTGGGGTATGCCACCGAAGTGTGGACCAACCTAATCTCAAGGTTGGTGCAATACTTGGTGAAGCATTTTTCTGAAAATTGAGTCTCATTGTCAGTCACAATGACTTATGGAATACCAAATCTACTGATAATATTCTGGCGAAAGAGCTCAAGTGCATTGTGTTATGTGATCTTGGTCAGTGGACGGCCTCGACCCACTTTGTGAAGTAGTCAATGCCTGCTATAATGAACTTTCTTTGTTTGGTTGCGATGGAAAATGGGCCAAGAATGTCGAGCCCCATCGCGGGAAGGCCCACGGCACCTGAAGGGATTTCATCTCGGCGGATGGTTGGTGGCGAAGGTTGCCGTGAAACTGGCAGCTTTCGCACCTCTTTACAAACTTGAGTCTATCCTTTTTCATCAAGGGCCAGTAGTAGCCTTACCGCATGATCTTGAATGCTAGATTTTTGTCACCGATGTGCGATCCGTAAATCCCAAGGTGCACTTCGCTCAAGATGTAGTCATCCTCTTCAGGGGTTAGGCAACGGAGTTACGGAGTCGAGTAGCCGTGGTGATACAACCGCCCGTCTACTATAGTGTATCAGCCGGTCGTTCTCTTTATTCATCTGGCCTCTTCTGCGTCTTCTAGAAATGTTTCGTCCGCTAGATACCTTAGGTAAGGTGTCGTCCAGTGTTTTATCCCGGAGATCTACATTGCCTACTGTCTCTCTATACTGGGAGCGTTCATGACCTCACTCATATTCCTCGAGTGTTGTTCTAAATTTTTGGCAGTCGCTGCTCTTGCCAGCTGATCGGCCTTTTAATTTTCAGTTCTGCGAACATGAACCAGGGTTAGCTTGTCGAAGTTGCGGGTGGTCTCCCTTGCTATGGTCAAGTATTTGGCCATGTGTGGGTTGCTTGCCTCGAAGTTCCCATTAACTTGGTTGACGATTAGCTAGGAGTCGTTGTAAACAGCCAATCATTTAGTTGAGGACTCTTTTGCTAATCTTAATCCAACTAGCACGGCTTCGTATTCGGCAACATTGTTGGTGGCCGGAAAGTCGAGTCTAAGGGAGTATTTCACCTCAAACCCGTCAGGCGTTGTGAGGACCATCCCTGCTCCATTGCTTGTATCTGTAGATGATCCGTCTACGTGGAGTACCCATTCTGGAGCCTCCATGCGCTGTTCCGCATTCTCTGAGGGCTGCTCTTCGAGAACCGAGTTCGTGGTTTCGACAATGACGTCGGCCAGAGCCTGTGCCTTTATGGCTGGCCTAGGTCGAAACTTAATGTCGAACTTGTCAAATTCGATAGCTCACTTTACCAACTGTCCAAAAACATCAGGTTTTTGGAGAATACTCTTTAGAGGTTGGTCGGTGAAAATTATGACGTGTGTGCCTAAAAGTAGGGCCTTAGTTTTCATGCAGAGAATATGAGAGCTAAGTCCAACTTTTTCGTGTACGGGTAGTACTTCTCTGGGCCTGTCAGTGTTTTGCTTACGTAATAGATTGGTCGTTGGGTATCGGAGTCCTAGTGTATGAGGACGGAGCTGAGGGACACCTCTGACACCGCCAAATAGAGGTACAGTTCTTCTCCGACCTTGGGCGACGTTAGTAACGGCGGGCTAGTCAGATATTGTTTCAACTCATTGAAGGCCGCCTGACAATCTGCCGTCCATTGGAACCCGTTTGATTTTGTTTTCCTTAGAGCCTTAAAGAATGACTGATACTTGTCACTAGACTTCGCTAGGAAGTGGCACAAGGCTGCCAATCGTCCAATCAGTCACTGGACATCCTTGATGCTCCATGGGGGAGCCATGTCCGCAAGGGCCTTGATCTTCTCTGGATTTGCCTCGATCCCTCATTGGGAGATGATGAAACTCAGGAATTTTCCTGAGGCTACTCCGAAGACGTATTTAGTCAGATTCAGCTTCATTTGATGCTCACGGAGCATCCCAAACGACTCTGCCAGATCACGGATATGGTCGCCTGTGATTCTACTCTTGACGAGCATATCGTCAACATAGACTTCCATATTGTGGCCGATCTATTTCTCAAACATTTTGTTTACTAGCCGTTGGTAGGTGGATCATGCGTTCTTTAGTCCAAAGGGTATCACCTTATAGCAGTAAGTCCCCTAGTTTGTCATAAACGAGGTATGCTCTTCGTCCTTCAGACTCATTCGGATCTGGTTATAGTCCGAATAGGCATCCATGAAGCTCAACAGCTCGTGTCTAGACGTCGAGTTCACCAGTAGGTTAATCATGGGTAAAGGAAAACTGTCATTTGGGTAGGCTTTATTTACGTCGGTAAAATTGACGCACATTCTCCACTTCCCGCTGCTCTTCTTTACCAGAACTACGTTGGAGAGCCAATTGGGGTATTGAACCTCTTTGATAAATTTGGTATCCAGCAGTTTCTTTACTTCCTCTCGGATGGCGACCAACTTTTCTATCGAATGATTTCTCCGCTTCTACCTGATGGGTTTTCGGTTTGGGTCGAGGCCCAACTTGTGGACAATTACTCGGGCCGGAATCCCAGGAATGCCAGCCGGAGTCCATGCGAAGATGTCAGCGTTCCACCGTAGGAATGTGATCAGTTCTTCGCGCAGTATACCGGTGAGTGAGCTGTCGATCTGTAT
The DNA here is from genome assembly GCA_025585075.1 of Nepenthes mirabilis. NCBI lineage: Eukaryota > Viridiplantae > Streptophyta > Magnoliopsida > Caryophyllales > Nepenthaceae > Nepenthes > Nepenthes mirabilis. Next base: position 3,412 of record JAODPA010067318.1, on the reverse strand, counting down.
GCACTTTTCTGGATCTTCCAGATTCAGTGGGACTAGGTCGGTTGTCTTATTGGATTGTGCCTGCTGCAAGGTCATTTCGCCTCGATGGTCAAGTTCTCCGACCGCTCTGGTGCTGTCGTTAAAAGTAATTTGGGATATGTAGCATGTCCGTTTAGTGACTTTGTCACCCAGCACTTCTCCCACACTGTACAGCATTAGAAATTTCATTTTGAGGTGTGGTATTGAAGTGAGGCCCCAAACACTGTTAGGCACAACCGGCCCAATATAGCATTGTATACAAGGGCAAGTCGACTTCCAAGAAGGTAAGTATATGACTTGCCGTTTTTGGGTACGTTTCTAGGGTGACTTCTAATCGGATCGTCCATTGGACGGGCACCGGCTCATTGTCAAGGTTGTACAATGGGCCTTCGACAGGTTTTAATTGACTCCTTTTAAAACCAAGTTTAAAAAATGTATCGAGATAAAGCAAATCGCAAGACCTTCCGTTGTCAATGAATACTCGTTTCATTTGGTAGTTAACGCTATCGTCGGAAACGAGTGTAGATACAACAAGAGGGTTTGCATGGGGGGAAACTATATGTGCTAGGTTGCTGTCACTAAAACTAATGACGGTGCTAGTAGTGTGTTACTTCTTCCTCCCAATTTGCTGATCCTTGTTGTCTGTCAGGTTCTTGATCGGCTTGGCGGTAATCATGTTGACCACTCCTACCGCAACTCGGTTTCGTGGAGGGGAAGACCCCGATCCTTCTTTGCCCGTAGTGCCAGAACTCTAACAAGGGCCCTTAATAAACCTGGTGAGATGGCCCCTTCTGATCAATTCCTCAATCTCCCGCTGAAAGGTATTGCAGTCCTCTGTGGAGTGTCCAGGAGATCGATGAAAATCGCAATACTTGGATGGATTTCCTCCCTCCACATTCTTAAGTGGTTCTGGCCACTTAAGAAATTTCTCCCCACGGATCCGCATGAGGACGTTCGAGTGCGTGTCAGTTAAGGCGTTAGGCTGATGGGCCCGTAGTCCTTGCACTCTGGTGGTCCGATCCTGTGGTACTTTTGGTGGGAGTGATCGCCACCATTGTATTTCCTCTTTCCTTCAGGTGGGAAAGAGCGAGGTTGTTCGGTCCGGTGGAAAAGTTTAGCCTCGTTGGCCTTCTTCATTGCCGCGTAGGCCCTAGTAATAGATTCCGCTTCTCGAAATGTCTGCGGGTTTTTATGTGCCAGGTGCTTGAAGAATTCTCCATGCGCCAGTGGTAAGATGAAATTGCATAGTTTTATTTCCTCTGTGAGTCGGGATTCGTCTAACTTCTGCCACGAAGCGATCCAGGAATCTCCGCGGGTTCTTCCCATGCTTCTGCTTGATGTGCGACAGATACCATGGTTGTTTTTCCTCTTTGCGGCTGGAGGCATACTGGGATAAGAAGAGATCTGTAAGCTCCTAAAAATATCGAATTGAGTCCAAGGGGAGATGATGGAACCAGATGCGCGCATCCTCTTTTAAGGTGATCGAGAAGCAGTGACACATGACTGTGTCCTCCAGCCCCTGTAGACCCATATGGGTGCGAAAGTGAGCGAGATGATTAACGGGATCATCACTCCCATAGTAAGAGTCAGGGGCTGGCATTTTAAATTTTGCCAGCATGGGATGGTTTAGGATCTCTGCTGTGAAGGGAGATCTATCGATATTGGCTGCGCGCTCATTGTCTTTAAAGGCGCGGTTCCATATCTTCTCAAACCTCGGATCTGCTGAAACGACATTAGCAGATCTCTTGGAGTTGAGATATGCCCTCAACTCTATTCTCTCCCTAGCTTGTCCAGCAGCCGGGCGGTTGCTATCATCGGTAGATCTGACAGCCCAGGAGGCTCCCTCCTGAGCCTGGGGCCTATATTCTACTTGGGAGTATCTGGGGTTCCTTCGTTCCGAACTTTCCTTTAGGGTAGTGTTGGTTTGCCGCTCCTCATGCCTTAGACAGCTTTGAGCACATGAGGACTCCAGTGTGGGAGCATTGGTTAGCCTTCCGGCCCTTTGGGCTGGAACTTTCTTTCTCTAGCCTCCTCGTTTGGATGCCGGTGTGGGGGCCTCCGTTGGTGCAACCCCCAGCTGCGCTTGTTCCTGGCAGGAGTAGAGTATCTGAAGCATCCTATCCATGTTTAACATATGCTCCACCAGGTTTTGGAAGAAAAATGCTGGAATCCCACCGGCTACCCCGTTGACCACGGTGCCAACGGCGTCATCTTGGTTTGGTGAGGCCACATTTTGGGCTAGCTTACTTGTTTGCTCCCTCGTATTCACCATTTTAATTGACGGTATTGGTTGGAAAGGGCTTCTGGGAAACGTAGCTGGCTTCTTGTAAGCGCTTTCCTCGGACGGTGCCAATGATGTATACCTAGATTCGACTTCAAATAGATTCAGATTCGCTTGATCATTTAGATCTGGCTCCGTTCAACGAGTTTGAATCCTGCACACCACTATAACAAACAAGAGGTCAGGTGTCGGTGGGATATTGTCCCACCGAAAATACTCTGACGCTCAAGTCAGCAACAAGCCTTCGAATTACGAGAAGGTAAATCGAAACATAAATTGAGGTGGAGAGAAAGAATGAGGTTGGTGGGAGTGTTAGCCTTTTGATATAAGAGACGTTCCCATGACTCGTCAAGAGTATAGCTTCCCAGCTCAATGTTCACGGGGAACAAGTGGAAAGTAATGTCCTGAAAGGGTGGAAGCTTAAAGGGACGGATTTCGGGGAGTAGGTGGAGTCTCTGAAATCTAAGGGCTTGGAGTGAGATTATCGAAGTAAGTGATTGCTTGCTTAGGGATGAGCGTTAGTATGCTCAAGAATTTTTTCGTAATAGTACTGTGTTGTCTTTTGTTCTTTTTTGTGTTTGTGTCTCTATAGAGTGGAGACTCTGTGGGGTTATATAGACAGTGGGGAGGGCGACCTTCCTTGACCAAGAAGGCGTGATCCCTGCCTCGTGTTGGGCAGCCTTCCTTAAGTAGGAAGGCTTGACTGGTGCAATCTATTGGGATCGTTTTCTTTCTGAGCGGATAACGGGTCTCCAGATTATTTACCTTCATTCTGTACTCTTGTTATCGTTAGGGTCCATTGTAGGCAGGAAGAGAGAATCTGACGCCTTCCTTATACGAAGGGTATTGAATCTTTTGATGCCTTCTTTAGAGGAGATTGGCTTTAAGGAAGGCGTGAAATTAGGGAAAGGGACCGTTACTTGTCGTGTACGAAAACGTACGTCAAACTGGGCCTGGCCCATATTAGGTTTTTATCTTTTCGCGGCCTACTATTACAGTACTTCCGGTCAACAGAAATGTTGACCGTCCTGAGGGAGCGCGTTGGCCGCCTAATTGGCGCTTTATACGGCAACGCTAGCGTTGACCGTCTAATGTGTATATGGGCTTTTCTAG
>JAODPA010067317.1:0-10610 GCA_025585075.1 Nepenthes mirabilis | reverse complement strand
AACAGAGCAACGCCGGAGGACAATCGGCTGCATCGATTCCATCAAGATGAGGAAGGATCCTACATACGGACTTGTGAGAGAAGTAGGCCTGCAACCAAACCTGAATCAGCAGAAAAAAACACCCATCAGCGCCAAAAGTTCAACGAACACCGACACTTCTGAACTGAGGTCCAGAACGCGAAGGAAACTAGAATCGGGATCCATTAATCGACCGGGCTGAGCAACCAGGATGCCGGCCGAGGCCGGCTCCGGCGCCGCCCGGCCGGAGGAAGGTCACCGGAGGGGCCGGCCGAGAGGGCCCAGCGCCAGCAGTGGGCAGTTCAAAATTCGAAACGAATTTTGAAAATCGCCTTGTCAGAGCGAGAACTGCTCTTGGAGGTACATCTCAATTAAAATATTATCCTCTCAATTTTCCCATTGTAGAAAATTCTATTTTGTCACCCCTGGATGAGGTTAGACATCAAGGTGAGGAGTTATGGGGAGCCATTTTGGTTGGTTATTGTGTGGGTTTACTTACCAAAAAAAAAAAAAAGGTTATTGTGTGGGCAACCCCATTCATTATAATGTCATTAATAATATCACTAGGAAAATTTAGGCTCGCTTCGAACTGCAACATGTGGCTGGGAATGATTTTGGGTTTTTCTTCTTCCTTTTTTTGGTAAGTAAGAATTTTGGATTAATGGGAGAAAAAATTACAAAATCTATATTTTATCACCAAGTATTTTGACTTGAGGATAAAATATAAACTGTTAGGGCATACCCCGAGCAACAGTACATCCGAAAGTACATAAAAAGCCTCTAGGAGGCCAACGTTCTACAGAACCTATAGAATATGAAAAAAATATAACTTTTTTTTGGTAAGTAAAACTGTGTTAAGGGTAAGCTTTTTATAGTGACTGGCCCCACCGCACTGCGGCCCCATAACCCAGAAACCCCGAAGGATTTTTTGGGAGGCACAGTAGCACTTTATGCTTTCGCAGAGAATCGAACCTGGGTGGTGAAGGAAAGAGAAATCTTTTTTAACCACCAGGGCAATACAACACAACACAGAGAGAAAGTGCAGCTTTCCATCCCCCTGCTACCCGAGAAAGCCAGCTGCTGTAACGCTCCAGCAGTAGCAAAGAAAATCCATCAATCCAAATTCAGATTCCACATAGCATTGGGAGCTTCAAGCAGCATTGGAGACCCAACTGCCAGTACCCACCAGCTGCCATGCTTCCTAATCACCAAACGGATCCAGGATTAATCTAGCACCCACATCCAGGTCATAACCAATACCATCCACTGCAACAGCAAAAACTGTTTACTTCACCCATAACACCTCAGGGATTCTGCAGCTACTGCCATCAGCTGGGGAGTATAGAACAAGCTGTGTATGCTAGTAGCCAGCAATACAGCACCAACAGAAGCAGAAACCAGCCTCGGCAAACTGCAAACACGATCTTCCAGGGAATATACAATTTTTTTTTTGGTAAGTTAAATGAATTAAATAAAATGAAAAATATAAAGACGATGTTCTGAACCCAAGTGTTTTGCCAACTTAGGATTAGAACAACGAGCTAGGGCATACCCCGAGTAATACCATGAAGAAAATCATGAACAGATGAACAGAAAGTAGAAAACCGCACCTAGGTGTAATTTGTCTAAAACGACCGCATGCAAAACGGTCATACAATACAACCAAATCTAAAAAAACAGATACGATGTTACTAATGGGAGCTTCAGCAACTCCTAGCCACCGAGGACCAGAATCAACAAATCCAAGACCTGCACCCCATGCCACTCCGTCCCACAATGGAGGAAATCCAGTGCACTCCGTCCAATGCGTTTCGCATTCTGCAGTGCACTCCGGCCTCCAGTGCACTCCAGATTCCATAGTGCAATCCGGTTGCCAGAACACTCCGGACTCTGTAAAGCCACTCCGTCCCAAGCACTCCGACCAAAGCACACCGGATTCAACACACTCCGGATTCTTGCGCATTCCTGGCAAAAGAAAGGATCAGGCAAAATGCACTCTGCCAAGTCACTCCGGCAAATTGCACTCCGGTCAAAAGCACTCCGAAAAATTACACTCCGCAAATTGCACTCCGGAAATATTCACTCCGGCAAAATTGCACTCCGCCAAAAAACACACCGGATTCACAGGCACTCCGAATGCAAAGCCACTCCGGCCTCATCTCACGCGCATCTACTCCGGCCTTCATCACTCAAACCACTCCGGCCAAAAGCAGCATATAAAATCATCTCCTCACTGCAGCCCAGTGACGACCAGAATACAACATTTGTGAATCAAGTACCAAGGCAGCAGACTGATAGCCTGACCCCTCAATCCAAGTCTGTCTCAGCAAACAAGACAACCTTTTTTTTTGGTAAGTAAGTCAATTGTATTAAAAAATAAAATAAAAATTTACACTCTATGATTTAATTCCAAGTGTTTTTCCGACTTGGAATTTAGTCATAGCTGCGAAGGCAATAGCCGATCAACCAAAAGACAATCAAGAGAGTCCCACTAAGGGACACTAGACAGCAAAAAGAAAACCAGTTCAAAGTTATTTTAGAGAGCAAACAAGACAACCACTACAGCCAATCAATTCGTTCCATCGATACAAATGGAATGAATATTCAGCAGGGAATTTCCTCAGCATTCAGCATATGGAATGGATTCAACACTCTGACTGCACTCCGGATTCTTGCACATTCCAGGCAAAGGAAAGGAATAGGCAAAATGCACTCCGGCAAAAGTTCACTCCGGCAAATTGCACTCCGCCAAAAGCACTCCGGAAAATTACACATCGCAAATGCACTCCAGAAATCTTCACTCTGCCAAAATTGCACTCCGGACAATTTCACTCCGGCAAGAAACACTCCGGATTGACAGGCACTCCGGATGCAAAGCCATTCCGACCTCATCTCATGCACATCTACTCCAGCCTATGAGAGAACAAAATCTTCATTCAAACCACTCCGGCCAAAAAGCAACATATGAAAATATCTCCTCACTGCAGCCCAGTGACAACCAGAAGACAACATTGCTGAATCGAGCTCCAAGGCAGCAAATTCGCAGCCTGACCCCTCAATCCAAATCTGTTCGGTCCAGGAAATATACAATAGCAACAGCCAAATTCAAAGCTGATCAGTGCCTACACAGCAAGCAATGCTGGGCAGAATTCATAGCATAAGAAGTAGCAATGCTGCACCAACAATAAACTAGCATCAGCCGCATTCAATTGCAGCATAGCCCAGCAAAGGGAACCAGCCAAGATGAAATCAGGATGGAAAAATGTCTCTTCCAATTCTCTTCTACCCAAATGATGGAAAAATGTCTTAATAGTGGCCCTTGGTCTATCGCTAGTCATCCTTTCTTTCTAAAGAAATGGATACCGGGGATGTTGGTGTCCAAAGAGGAGCACAAATCCTTTCCCAACTGGGTGAGAATGACTGGGGTTCTTGTTGAACTATAGACTCCTCTTGGATTGAGCTGGCTTGCCAGCGCTGTAGGGAAGCCCATTCGGTTTGATCCTGTCACTAAGCGGCTTGAAAGAATGGGTTTTTGCTAGGGTATGTGTTGAAGTAGGGGTTGATGCTCACTTACCTGAATCTGTGAAAGTCCGTTCTGGTTGCCCTGATGACCACTCGGACTATCCATTCGTTGAGATTAAGTTCGATAACCAATGGAGACATCTAAGAAATACTAAGTCTGGAGATGTTGGGACTAAGGCTCCATCTTCCAAAAGGAAGTGGGTCCCAAAGGTCGTGGGAAATCACCATAATACGGTATGGAGTACCCCAGCCCCGAATTCTTCCCCTGGCAACAAGGGTGGTAATGCCAAGGGCCTTTTTTCTTCCGGTGAGTCAGACCATAAGACTTTGGATACTTCCAATTCTTTTACAGTCCTTCAGGGGTCTGCTCAGAATGAACCGCTTCATGGTGACAATTGCCCTCCGGATTATCTGGAGGAGATTCCCACTATTACCCCAAAAAATTCGGTCGATAACGGTCTTGAATCTCCCATGAGGTCTGATGAGATTAATAATGCCCAGAAACTGCAATGTGGACTTCATGAGGAACAGATGAGCCACAGTTGCCATCAAGAATCTACATTTCTTCCCTCAACATTTGATCCTGGTGGGCATGTGGATGTGGAGTTATCTCCGAAATCTTCTAATCCTAAATCAGCTGGTATTCCTGAGTTACTTTGGATAAGCAAAGCCTAGCATCCATGACTACTCATTCTTCTAATGGCTCTGTTAATAAGCAGGGGAAAAAGCGTCAAAAAAGAAAAAATCCCCGACGTCTAAGAGATCTTCCCCGCTTTCACCTTCAACTCATGATTAATATAGCCTGTTGGGATGTGAGGGGGCTAAATGGGATTAGTCAGCTCCCACGGCTGTAGTATTGTGGGTTTAGTCAAAACCAAAGTTGTTGAGAAGAATTCTGTGTCCATATCAACTTAGTCCTCATTGAGATTGGCACATGAACTACTCTGCAGCCTCCCTTGGGCGTATTTGGGTTGGGTGGGATCCTACCAAGGTAGGGATGAAAATTATTTCTTCAAAAGATCAGGTTATTCACACTGAAATCCTGGCTCTAGAGGAAAATTTTTGCTGTATTATATCATTCATTTATGGTGCAAATTCAGAAGTCACCGCAGGCGTCTATGGGAGAGCCTTTTTTTACATCTTTTGTGTCACGATGTAACTCTCGTGAAGAGAGAAGCTTTCTCTCTTGGTGCATTTCAAATTTCAATTTGAAATGCGTGTTGCTCGGCCAACTCTTCTCGTCGCCGGCAAGGTTCATTCTATCAGGGCATGATAGCCATCTCTGTTTTCCATTATCTTCTTCTCGACTCGCCCTTTGGTGCATTTCTGTTGGCTTCCGTTCTCTCTCTTGGTTCTATCCGATTTTGGTGTCGCCGATTGTTGTCGTCTCGCCGATGGTTCTCTCCGTTCTCTTCGCTAAATCTGCTTGGGAGGTCGGGTCCTACAGGCGGCCCGTTTCGTTGTTTAAAGGAGCCGTTTCTGACTTGGTGACTGGTGCTAGGGTAGGATTTGGGAGGTCGGCTCCTACAAGTCTTCGTTTGTAGGAGCCGTTCCTACCTTGGTGCCTTGTGCTAGGGCAGGAGCTGATGAGGGTTCTGTAGTCGACTTTCTCCCTTCAGGCGCGACTGCTCCAGAGAGAAGCTAGTGCTTCTCTCTGTGTTGTCTTTTTCAAATTTCAAATTTCATTTTTCAAAATTTCCTATTTCAAATCTGAAATCTGACTTTTTGAGGGTCTCTCGCTTTCGGCTGTGCTTCCATGCCGAGTTTCTGTGGCTGAGAGTCCCTGTTCTGGTTTCGGTGTGAAAGCTACGGCTTAGGTTGCCATTCGGATGATGCATCCGGTGGTGTTGTTCTGGTTGAGCCCTGATGTTTCTTTGCTCTGATGATGGAGCGGACAGTGACGTTGGGGGAATGCCAGTTTCTTGTTGTGGAGTTTTGGTGTCGGCAGTATGGTGTATCCCATCTCTATTGCTGCTGTCAGGCTTGCTGAAGCATCTTGGAGTTTAGTGACTGCCTTTTGCTGTTCAGCTTGCTCCATGATTTCTAAAGCTGGCGTTCTGGGTGCTGCCTTATTGGTGTGCGAGTATGGGATGAAGTTTGTCTCTGTAGCTGCAATGGTGGCTGGAATAAATCTGAATTCGGGTTTGCAGATCTTTGGAGTTGGGTGCGGAAGCCTGGTGCTTTTGTCGGCTCTGGCGTTGCTTGATGTAGCTGTTGCTGCCGATTGTCTAGCGTAGCTGGATTATGAGGCAATGGTGTCCTGAGTCAGTTGTGAGGCAAGTTGCAATTGCTCTCTGTGCTGGATTGTGACATCGATGCCGTTTCGTTTTGACTCTACTGGGCCATCCGGTTCTGCTCTCACAAACTCCCGGTATGAATAGACTGGAGTTTGGTTGGCCCTGGTCGGCTGCTGGATGGAGCAATCGTGCTGCTGTTTCTTCTTGCAGATGGCGGGTCATGGTCCTGCCCAGTGGTGGGCTGATGATGGTGTGCAACGAACCTGGTGTGGAGCTGGGATGATGTTGCATGTCTGCGTGGGTGCGCCAGTTCTGCTTCTGCAATGATGCTTCATCCTTCTTGGCTGGTGCTGACCTGTCTGGATTGAGCAGCTCCTGCTATCCCATAATTTCATTGCTTGTCTGGATTGTTTCCTTTTTGTGTTAATGTCCCACTGATGTAGTTTGTTGCGGCTGATTTCCGGCTTTGGTTCACCTAGTGGAGCAGGTTCAGCTTGCTCTTCCCTGGGCTTATACAAGTGGCGTCCATCCCTGGTGATCTTCCCTGGGCTGCGCTGGGAGATTTCAATGCTATTCGGTCTCCGTCTAAGGCAATTGGCGGTGTTTGGCACCATAATAGTTCTTTCGATCTTGACAAATGCCTTCGAGATTGTGATCTTGAGGATGTGTGCCACGATGGCATGCATTACACATGGAATGATGGGCGGGACCCTTCAAACCGGATCTTCAGGAAGTTAGATAGAGTTGTGGCAAATGGGCTGTGGATGGATCACTTCAGAAGTGCCAAAGCAACTTTTCCACCCCCCAGACTGTCTGATCACTCTCCATGCATTCTTTTTCCGTCAGATGATCGACCTCGAAATCATGGGATGTTCTGTTTTAACAATTTTCTCACCAAATCCCCAAGATTTCACACAGTAGTTAAAGATGCCTGGGTTGATGTTGTGAGAGGTACCCCCATGTTCCGACTGGTGTCAAAACTCAAAAGCATGAAGAATGTAATTAAAACTCTAAACTTTCAAGAAGGTGATGTCCATGATGAAATCTTACGGACTAGGAAAAAATTGGAGGAAATTCAGGGTCACCTCCCTTCACCACTTGGGTGTTCCAATGTGGAATCCTCATGTAGGGCGGCTTATCACGATGCCATGGAAAAGGAAGCTGAATTCTTTCAACAAAATGCTAAGACTATATGGCTTAAAAAGGGAGACCGGTGCACTAAATTCTTTTTCAAGACCATAAATGGTAACAATAACCGAAAATGAATTATTTCCCTGCTTGATGAGAATGGAAACCCGACTGTTGGGATTGAGGCTGTCCATAAATTGATTGTCGATCATTTCAAGAAGGCCCTCGGGTCCGGTCGTACGGGTGGCCCGATAGAAGCTTCATGGATTAGGCCTTACATCCATCACACTGTTCCGGATTGTCTAACTGGCCAACTCATTGGACCAGTTACTAAGGAGGAGATTTGAAAAGCGATATTCACGATTGGAGATGATAGAGCCCCTGGGCTGGATGGTTTCTCTTCAAAATTCTTTAAGGCTTTATGGGAGGTTGTAGGTCAATCTATTTGCGAAGCCATCCATGATTTTTTCAACCATGAAAAACTTCTCAAACAATTGAATACAACTATTATCAGTCTTATCACGAAGGTGCAGTCTCCGAGAACTATTTCTGACTACAAACCAATATCTTGCTGTAATGTCATTTACAAAGCCATCTCAAAGATCATTGCAAACCGGCTAAAGATGACATTACCATATCTTGTTGGAAAGTGCCAAATGGCTTTTGTTGCTGGTCGTCAAATTAGTGATAATATTCTTCTGGCTCGGAACTTCTACATAAGTATCACCTCGGACATGACCCTCCCAGGTGTACTTTAAAAATCGTTCTGATGAAAGCATATGACTCCGTTCACTGGGACTTCATTATCTTTTTTATTGGTAAGTAATTAATTGTATTAAAATAAATTAAGATGTACAAAGACTGTATTTTTTTCAAGTATTTTGCCGACTTGGAAAAAGACACAGAGAAAAAAAAGGGGGGAAACCCCTTAATACATGACATAAGTCATTAAGGTCACTCCGCCGAGATTGAAGAAAATCACTCCGGCAACGCACTAGGACTTCATTATCACTATACTATCTCTTATGAAGTTTCCTCCTCAAATGGTAGAATGGATTAGGCAATGCATTGCCACCCCTTCTTATACTATGAATATCAATGGAGAAGCAATTGGGTTTTTCAAAGGGGGGAAACGCCTGCGGATATTATGGTTCCTGGTCTGTGTTGCCATTCTCTACGTTATTCAGATGGATTTGTTACGGAAGTTGCTGTCTGTAGCTCATATCGGCTCTCGCGTTGCTATATGGCTCTACTGCAGATGAACGTCCTGTGCGCGTGGCTCTGGATTGGATGCAGGAATCCCTATCGATGCGATGGAGCAGCATATCTGCTCGATGGTGCTTTTGTTGAATTTGGTGATTTGGCCTGTTGCCAATATGTGGATGCCTCCTTTTGGATGCCTTCTGTTTGGGCACGTCTATTGTTTCAGGGCAAGTTTCTCTTGTTTTCGGAATTGGTTGCCTGTAGCTGCTTTTGGCCTTGTGCTACTATTTGGATATGATGCGGATGAACGTCTCGTGGTGCTGGCTCTGTTGCTACTACGTCTGTGTTTTCCTGCCTGCTGGACGGGAAGGGGGAGCCCGTGCAGCTCGAGCCTGGAACCTCTAGGCTGGGTTGCTGAAGAGTTGGCTGAGGCAGTGTTTCATCTGTTGGTGATCCTCCTGTTGTGGTGGAATTGGCTTGGTTTGAGCTGTTGGCTTCATCTTCGTATTGATTTGGTGAGTTTGCTGCGGTTGAGGTTCTCGGTGATGGTGAGCTGTCGCCCGATCCTGATTTTCATGCTGCCCGGGCGTGTAGCATGCCATTTATTCTTTGGCGCTAGTTTGCTGATCGTTGCCTGCGTTGCTGCTGGGTTGCAAAGTGCTGTTTGCTGGATGCGGTAGTGCAGATGTGCATGGTTAACTCTGATGAATTTTGCTGGTGCTGTCTTGGCCTAGCCTGTTGGAGCTGCTGGAATGCTGTTCTGGATGTGGTGGCTTGGTTTAGCTTGAATTCAGCTGCTTGTTGGGATTTTTTTTTTTTGGTAAGTATCTGGTCGGGATGTACTCCATTTGGTGAGGTTGCATCTGCTGGTCATGTTCGAAGGGGACACGGCAGCTGATGCTCCTGTGTTTTGAAGGAGCAGATGCTGTTTTTTGCTGAAGTAAGGATTTGCTGTAGAATCTCTTTGCTGTTGTGCAAATGGCTTAAGCCTCTTCCCTGCAGGTCAATGGTGCTGGAAAGCAGTTGATGTGGCTGCTGGCTACAGCTTGTCCTTGGATTGGCATGTTTATTTTTGTTTGGAACCGCTTTACTGATGTTTTTTTTTTGGTAAGTAAGTGATTTGGATTAGTGGGAGAAAAAATTTACAAGTGATGGTTTGTGACCTAGTGTTTTTCTGACTAGGGGATAAACCATAGATGCTAGGGCATGCCCCGAGCACTCAAATATAACGATGAAACCAACAGAAAGACAAAAATGCTAGTATTCGTGAAGTACAAACAAACTACTGTAACATCAGTAAAGCAGTTCCTAAACAAAAACATGCCAATTTAAGGCAATCCTCTTGAATCCAGCTCCACACCTTCAGCAATGAAGCAAGCTGAAGCCAGCAACCATTAATCAAGCCCATCTGCCACTTCCGGCACCTACAGTTGCATTACAGCAACACAACAGGTTCTGCATTCTGCAAAACTGCACCATAGAAATACACTGCAGCCCAGCACAGCATAGCACACCTCCTTCCCACTGCTTCATACTACCGCAATGAAGCTTGATGAAGCCATCAACCAGCACAAGTCCAGCTGCAACTCCCGGCAGCAAAGGAGAGCAGGCTGCTACCAACAGAGCGCCAGTAACAACTGGATTGACCGCACTTCAGCAGGAGCAGGTTCCATCCAAAGAAGTGCCCAACAGCAGCAGATTTGCAAACCGGCTAAAAAAAACAACACTTGTCATTGGCAGCATAGCACCACCAATCACAGCCCTGCAAAGAGAAGCCACAGCATAGCCGCATGCACCCACTACCCCAATTGCACAAACAATTTCCAACACACGGCAGATGCATCAGCAATTAAGCCACTCTTGGTAGCAGGCAGTGCTAAACAGAAGATTCACAGCAAAGACCAGAATGAAAAGCCCAAGATCCATCCCTAGCAATTGCAGCAACATTAATTGTACAATGAGGCTAGTCTAAAACTATCCTACACAATCCGGCCAAAAGGATCAGCCATCAAGGGATCAGCATCCTTTGTAGTCCCAACAATACAGGCAAGACTGCTCAGCCCAAACAATCACATCAAGAACAGCACAAAAAGAATCCAGCTTCAGAGCTGGATTAAAAAAAATAAAAAACGATGTACAAAAATTACAAAAAACGATGTACTACCTCTAAGTGTTTTGCCAACTTGCAATTAGGACACCGAGCTGGGGCATGCCCCGAGCAGAACCATGTACAAAAACTTGAACCAAGTAAAAGAAGGAAGAAAAACAAGATGAAACATCATCTAAAATTTTCACATGGCACCCGGAACACCAATACTAAAACTGGATAAAGCAGCAAAGTGACCGGCAGCACCATAACCGCCCTCACCAAAATAGCATCAGAAGGAGCTGCTTCCTTTCAGTCACCGCAAGCCTCCAAACCGTAATCAGCGTCCACAGCCAACACAAAACAAAATAAACCAGCTGCTGGAGGATCACCAACCAACCAAATAAAAATCAGGG
>JAODPA010067316.1:0-10611 GCA_025585075.1 Nepenthes mirabilis | reverse complement strand
TTTTGGTTTTAAGGGAGAAGGAGAGAGGGTTGGAACGGAGGTAGAAGCAACGAAGGATCAGCAGAACGTGAGGGTTTCGGGGGAGAGAAAGAGAGAGAGAGAGAGAGGCGGACGGCCCCGGCACCGGCAGTGCACGTGTCGGCGGCGAACAACGACAGCCGTGCAAGGCGGTGACCGGCAGGGCGTTGCGGTGGAGCAGCGGCAGCACCCGTGGGAGCCCGGTGAGAGGAGGAGCTCGCGAAGGAGAAGAGGGGAAAATGGAGGCCTTCGGGTCCGATTCCGAGCTCGAACTAGTTGGAGAAAATGTAGAGCACGTCGAGGCAAGTATTCTCATACTCACTATTTGTTATCTTGTGATTTTTATTCGTTCTCCATCAGGTATTATCGTTCCGATACCCACCAAAAATGTGAAAAATGTGTAGCCCATGAATTATGTTCAATGAATATGTAGTTCTTTGTCTAATTTGTGGTCCGAATCGACCGATTTGGTATCGTAAAACCCTAACCCACGCCCAGATTCGGGTTCATTGTTTTCCCCTCTGAATTATGTTATTTTGACCTCAAAATATGAGTCCCCACATCCTAAATGCATATATATGTCAGCTGCGGGTTCGATAGCGCACGTTTTGACCCTTTTGCGGCATCCGGGGTCTCTAATTTGCTGCTGACACTATTCATCCGAATATAAAATGAGAAATGGCATGTTTTCACCCTCATATTACGTTGAATCGAGCCTAAAAGATGAATCATGGTGTCCCAATTGTGCACTGTTCACCCGAAATGAAATGAGAAATATACATGTTATGCCATCGTTTAATTGTTATGGAAATGATGTCTAATTGTTTGAAAGTAAATGTAAGCCCCGAAAATGTGTATCCATGTGCCAGAAGCAAGGAAACGAGTCCAGGAGGCTTCTAAAATGATACGTGATTATCGAAGGTATGAAATTGAATTCTCTTGTGAACATGAATTGAATTGTAATGATGGGTTTGAGTTCCACAGAAAGTAGTAAACCGAGCAAGTAAATGGATGGGAATCCACATTGTGCATTGTGATGGAATGATCTCCCGAATGGAGATGTATGTGATGGAATGATCTTCCTGATAGAGATGTATGTGATGGGAATGGGATTTTTCGAGTTGTGAATGTATATGGCATATATGGATTTTCCTCTCCAAGTGTGAAAATTAACCTTGAAACTAGGACCATAATTCATAGGGGTAGTATTCTTTAGCTTACCATGTCCATCGCGGTGTGAGCCCGAGGAATACCTAGCCACGTATTCTGGCCGCTCGTGGGAGCGGGTGATGTTCGTGGTACGCTTTAGTAAACTACTATGGAAGAACAAGAATTGCCCTGGTCCACGGGTGATATGGGGCGTGTTGGCCGAGTGCTGCAGGCCTAAAATATAGCCGTTTGGGTAAATGTTGCATAGTGGTGATGCAACCGATGGTCGAGTGTTGCAGACTTAAGATATAGCCGTGGCTTTAGAATGTGTAGCGAACACATTCCTGTGACGGACCAGCTTTTAATCCATCACATAAAGCCTCCGTCAAGTCTAAATTCCTTAATAGACAATAATTTAGGTGGACATAAAAGAAAATTTTCTTTTCTTCTTTTAAACCTGAGATGCATACTAGAAATTATTAATTTCATTTATCCAAAAACAATCACGGAAACATGCTAACATTCATAGGTTCATAACAGCGGAACAATATTACATGTATTCTCAAAACATCAAAAGACAACATGATTAAATCTCTTCAAAAGTCTCCTCCGGCCCGCTAAGCCACTTAGCTACACCAAAAAGATTCTATTCAACTTCGTCCTCCATAAGCCTTTCATCATCTAAAAAATAGCAAGAATGAGCTACAAAGTCCAGTAAGGTACTCACATGTAGAAAACAAAATATACATATAATCGAATCAAAACAGAGTTCCATAAGATAATTAGCATACGAAAATCATCATGTCGTTTCATCTTTATTTCTTCTTATTATCTTGTCTTCGTAGAATTCATAAAAACATTCATAATTCTTATCATCTTTAGGGACCGTACGGGAGCGGACAACATTGAGGACGAATTGTGTGTAACCTCACAACCTAAAGCCGTATCCCCTCATTATGCTTCCCGAGGCGGGAGGTAATGCCTTTAACCCGGCATACGGGGCCGTAGTCCATAGTTCTTATACCACCAGAAAGTCCCCTCCCGTGGCCCAAGAGGCAATCCTCGAGTGTCACTCCAATATCCTTCATCCATCTTTAACAGCAAGCTTAAAGGAAACTCGGCTCTTAGTTCATATATTTTAATGGCCATACATCATAGATCAAAAGTCGGAGCCATAGAGTTCCACTTGCTGTCCGTATTACATACATTTTTCTTATTCTTATAGCCTTTGTTCTTTAATTTCAACATTTGAAGTCCATATGTCCTTTTTCATCAAAATCCGGAGTTTATCTTTCAAAAGCCGAAGTTCAATAATCCGTAGTTCTTTTTCAATAAAAAGGACGGAGTATTTTTCATCAAAAGTCCGGAGTTCTTTTTCATAACAGGACGGAGTGCTTTTCTTTTCAAAGGAATGGAATGCTTTTCTTTTCAAAATCCAGAGTGTTTTTTTTTAATCTGGAGCTCTAAAATCCGAAGCTCATTTTCTTTCAAATTCCGAAACTCTAAAATCCGGAGTTCATTTTCTTTCAAATTTCGAAGCTCTAAAATTCCGGAGTTCATTTTCTTTCAAATTCCGAAGCTCTAAAATCCGGAGTTCATTTTCTTTCAAATTCCGAAGCTCTAGAATCCGGAGTGCATTTTCTTTCAAATTCCGAAGCTCTAAAATCCGGAGTTTATTATCTTTCAAATTCCGAAGCTGTAAAATCCGAAGTTCATTTTCTCAATAAGGCCGGGTTCTTTTATCAAAGCCTGAGTTCTTTTTACTGAAATTCGGAGTTCTTTTTACTGAAAGCCGGAGTTCTTTTTACTGAAAGCCGGAGTTCTTTTTACTGAAAGTCGGAGTTCTTTTTACTAAAAATCGGAGTTCTTTTTCCCCAAAATGGACGGAGTTTTTTTTCCAAAAGTGATGGAGTTCTTTATAAAAATGCCGGAGCTCTTTTTCTTAAAACCAGAGATCTTTTCGACAGAAACCGGAGTTCATTTACAGGAGTTCTTGTTCCGCCTAAGGCCGAAATTTTTTACCATAAACATGCATTTATCGAAGTTCATAACAATTGACAATAATCATGTTTCCAAGCAGAACAAAACCGAACATCATAAATAACAAGGCTTCCTTTTTAAACATGCGATTACGAACGATTCAAACAACAGAACAAATATCGTACGTACAGAAACAAAAGTCGATCAAAATATTAGATAAAGGAACAGAATAAACATTATACATTCTAAAACATACTTTCATAAGAATATCAGATTTACTCGTATTGCAACCATGCATAATCATGGACTTTAAAAACAGGGTGAGTACACTTGCCTGGATTCCCTTTTTCTTTGCCTTGAACTTTTCGTTCTTTCTTTACTAGGAAATTCTACTGAGTGCATTTTTCTGATGTTCACTAGTCATTATTTATAGCCTTTCGTTTTGGTGGCCGTCATTTATGGCTCTTCGTTTTCCAAAGAGTGTCATTTATGATTTTACATTTTCAAAAAGTTTCGGGATTAGCTAGATTATTTATAGCCGTGCATTCCCAAAGTCCTGAGTCATTAATTTTTCCCTGACCGGTAAAGTCTTTCTAACATTATCACTCTGGCTCCTTCATCAACATCAACTTTGGCTTTCTTCTCCCACAATCTTACTTCGGCCTCACATAAATCACTCCGGCTTTCGAGGCCACTTCGGCCTTAATTCACACAATTCTACTTCGGCCTTACAAGGCTGGAGTTGATTTTTATCAAAGAAACTCGAACTTCTTTTCATCCCGGAAATCCGAGCGCGTTTTTCATCAACGGAAATCCGGACTTCTTTTCATCACGAAAATCCGGACTCATTTTTCAGCGAAGGAAATCCAGACTGATTTTTATCAAAGAAATCCGGATTTTTTTTTACCAAGGAAATCCGGACTTCTTTTCACCTAAGAAATCGAGACTAGATTTTTATCAAGGAAATTCGGACTTCTTTTCATTAAGAAATATTCCGGACTTCTTTTTATCAAGTAAGGCCGAACTTGATTTCATCTTCACGCCGAGTTACCTTTCTTATTACATTTTCTATGACCGGATTGATTTCATTAAGAAATCTGGACTCGATGACCGGAATTTTTCTATGTTTTAAAATCTGGGTCGTTACAATCTCCCCACTTATAGAAATTTTGTCCTCGAAATTTTAAATAAAGTTACTAACCTCGAGAAAATAAAGAGGGGTATTTGTTCTGAATCTCTTCCTCTCGTTCCCAAGTTGCCTTTTCAGGTGTGTGATTCTTCCAGAGCACCTTTATTAGAGCGATTGATTTGGTGCGTAATCTCTGTTCCTTTCGATCCAAGATTTTTACCAGTTCCTCAACATAGAACAGGTCATTATCGATTGTCAAAGGTTCATACTCAATTACATGAGTAGGATCATGGACATACTTCCGAAGCATTGATACATGAAACACGTCATGTACTTCTGCCAAGTTTAGAGGTAGTGCAAGTCTGTAAGCTACTTCTCTGATCCTTTCTAGAATTTTAAAAGTGCCAATAAATCGTGGCTTCAGCTTCCCTTTTACCCCGAATCTGTATTTCCCTTTGGATGACGATACCTTTAGGAATACAAAATCGCCTTTTTCAAATTCTAATGCAGATCTCCTCCGATCTATGTAGCTCTTTTGTCTGCTCCGGGCTACTCTGAGATTCTCATGTAATAACTTTATCTTTTCTGCCGTCTCTTTAATAATTTTTGGACCCAAAATCCTTTTATCTCCGTGCTCCTCCCAGTGGATCGGTGACCTATATTTTCTCCCGTACAATGCCTCAAAAGGAGCCATGCCAATGCTGGCCTGGTAACTGTTATTACAAGAAAACTCTACTAGAGCTAATGAATTATCCCAAGCCCCTTTCATCTCTAAAACCGAGGCCCTTAACATATCCTCAAGGATCTGAATAGTCCGTTCTGACTGGCCGTCAGTTTGGGGATGAAAAGCGGTACTAAATTTTAATTCTGTCCCCAATTCTTTATGTAGACTTTTCCAGAACTTTGAAACAAAGCGAGGGTCTCTATTTGATACAATAGAAACAGGCACACCATGAAGTCTGACAACCTCGTTTACGTATAGTTGGGCCAGCATATCACGGGTGTAAGTCATTCGGATTGCCAGGAAATGGGCTGACTTTGTTAGCCGGTCAACAATCACCCTAATAGCATCATGCTTCCTTGGTGTCCTTGGCAGATCAGTGACAAAAGCCATGGCACTGTCTTCCCATTTCCAGCCTGGAAATGGCATTGGTTGCAATAACCCAGACGGCTGCTTTCTTTCGGCCTTTTCTTGTTGGCATATAAGGTACTTTTCCCCGTAAGCTGCAATATCCCTCTTCATATTCCTCCACCAAAATATTTTCTTCAAATCCTGATAAATCTTATTGGCTCCTGAGTGAATCGTATAACGGGATCGATGGGATTCCTTAAGAATTTTTGGCTCCAGGTCACACATAACCGATTCCTAAATCTTAATGCTCCATACGGTGTAATCTGAAAATCACTTCGAGATTCTTTATCTAGCTCGCCTATGATCTTTACAAGGAAAGAATCATTCGTTTGACATCCCTTTACCTCATTAATCACCTCTGGCTGAACTTGAAGGTACGCCAAAATCATCCGCTTTCCTTGCACATAACGCCGGATATCATAATACATGAGACAATCTAACATCTCCATTTGCTTGACTTGCATTCTAGCCAGCATACCAGGCTGCCTACTTAGTGCGTCGGCAACAACGTTGGCCTTTCCTGGTTCGTATCGGATTTCACAGTTATAGTTTTTCAGAAATTCAATCCACCTTCTCTGCCTCATGTTCAGTTCCTTCTTGGAAAATAAATACTTTAGACTCTTATGATTGGAGTAGACCAAGAATCTCTCACCATATAGGTAATGCCTCTAGATTTTTAATGCAAACACCACTGCAGCTAATTCCAGATCGTGAGTTGGGTAATTCCTTTCAGGATCCTTCAACTGTCGCGACCCATAGGCAATTACCCTTCCGTGTTGCATTAAAACACAGCCCAACCCAATCTTTGAAGCATCACAGTAAACAATCAGTCCTCCTGATCCATTTGGAATGGTCAGGACCGGAGCAGAAGTTAATCGGTCTTTAAGCGTCTGGAAGCTCTCTTCACAATCCTTGGTCCACTCAAACTTGGCATCCTTCTTTGTTAACTACGTGAGTGGTAAGGCGATTTGGGAGAAGTTTTCCACAAACCATCTATAGTATCCAGCCAAGCCTAAGAAGCTTCGCACTTCGGTCACAGAGGTTGGCCGGTTCCACTTTACCGCTGCTTCCACTTTCTTAGGGTCGGCGGAGATCCCTTCTTTAAAGATAACGTGACCAAGGAATCCCACTTCCTCTAACCAAAATTCACACTTTTTCAATTTGGCGAACAGCTGATGCTCCCTAAGGATCTGGAGTGTAGTTCGTAAATGCTCCTCATGTTCCTCATAGCTTTTCGAATACACAAGGATGTCGTCAATAAAGACGATCACAAACTTATCCAGGTATGGTTGAAAAATTCGATTCATCAGGTCCATAAAGATAGCCGGAGCATTAGTCAACCTAAAAGGCATCACTACAAATTCATAGTGTCCATATCTGGTCCGGAACGCCGTCTTTGCTATATCCTCCTTGTTGATCCGAAGCTGATGATATCCGAATCTAAGATCAATTTTTTGAAAATACGCAAGCCTCTTGTAACTGATCAAGGAGGTCATCAATCCTTGGCAGAGGATATTTGTTCTTGATGGTGATTTTGTTTAGTTCACGATAATCTACGCATAATCTCATTGTCCCGTCCTTCTTTCTTACAAAGAGAACCAGTGCTCCCCATGGTGACACACTCGGCCCAATAAAACCCTTATCTAATAAGTCCTGCAGTTGCTGTTTCAATTCTTTAAGTTCGGTTGGTGCCACCCGATATGGTGCTTTGGATATTGGTGATGATCCTAGCATCAATTCTACACCAAATTTCAACTCTCATTGGGGTGGCGGTCTAGGTAATTCGTCAGGGAATATGTCTTTGAATTCCCGCACCACAGGAATCTCTTTGGCCAGAGATTCTTGACTTTCAGTAGTCACGCTAGCGAAGGCTAGATAAGCTTGACACCCATCACCAATAAAGTGCCTGGCATGAAGGGCCGAAATGAAGCAAGATGCTTCTTTACGCCGGACTCCTTGAATATAGAAAGACTGGTTTCCAGGGATGGTGAATTCTACTCGTTTTCGAAAACAATCAATCTTGGCATGATATCTGGCTAATCAATCCATTCCCAAAATTGCATCAAAGTCTTTCATTTCCAGTAACACCAGGTTAATAGGCATCATGAATTCATTGAATTCTATCAGACATTTAGAATATACTACATTTAAGATTACAGACGACCCTGTCGGTGAGGCGACCATCAATGGGCAGCCAAGAACTTGAGGAAGGGTCGTAAGATACTTTGAAAATTCATGGGAGACGAACGAGTGAGTAGATCCTGAGTCAAAGAGCACATGACTAGAAGTACCACAGATAGAAAGTGTACCTTCTACAATTTTCGTAGACGTTTCGGCCTCCTTTGCAGAAATGGCAAACACCATAGCTGGAATAGGAGGCTTAAATCCTAGGGCTTGTTTGGCGAGTGGACAATCTCTGATACCAACTGTGATGGACCAGCTTTTAATCCACCACATAAAGCCTCCGTCAAATCTAAATTCCTTAATAGACAATAATTTAGGTGGACATAAAAGAAACTTTTTTTTTCTTCTTTTAAACCTGAGACGCATACTAGAAATTATTAATTTCATTTATCCAAAACCAATCACGGAAATATGCTAACATTCATAGGTTCATAACAGCGGAACAATATTACATGTATTCTCAAAACATCAAAAGACAACATGATTAAATCTCTTCAAAAGTCTCCTCCGGCTCCCTAAGCAACTTAGCTACACCAAAAAGATTCTATTCAACTTCATCCTCCATAAGCCTTTCATCATCTGAAAAATAGCAAGAATGAGCTACAAAGCCCAACAAGGTACTCATATGCAGAAAAGAAAATATACATATAATCGAATCAAAACAGAGTTCCATAAGATAATTAGCATACGAAAATCATCATGTCGTTTCATCTTTATTTCTTCTTATTATCTTGTCTTCATAGAATTCATAAAAACATTCATAATTCTTATCATCTTTAGGGACCGGACGGGAGCGGACAACATCGAGGATGGATTGTGTGTAACCCCACAACCTAAAGCTGTATCCCATCATTATGCTCCTTGGGACGGGAGGTAATGCCTTTAACCCGGCATACGGGGCCGTAGTCCATAAGTCTTATGCCACCAGAAAGTCCGCTCCCGTGGCCCAGGAGGCAATCCTCGAGTGTCACTCCAATATCCTTCATCCATCTTTAACGGCAAGCTTAAAGGAAACTCGGTTCTTAGTTCATATCTTTTAATGGCCATATATCATAGATCAAAAGTTGGAGTCATAGAGTTCCACTTGCAGTCCGTATTACATACATTTTCCTTGTTCTTGTAGCCTTTGTTCTTTAACTTCAACATTTGAAGTCTATATATCCTTTCTCATCAATAGCCGGAGTTCATCTTTCAAAAGCCGAAGTTCAATAATCTGCAGTTCTTTTTCAATAAAAAGGACGGAGTATTTTTCATCAAAAGCCCAGAATTCTTTTTCATAACAGGACGGAGTACTTTTCTTTTCAAAGGAACAGAGTGCTTTTCTTTTCAAAATCCAGAGTATTTTTTTTTTTAAATCCGGAGCTCTAAAATCTGAAGCTCATTTTCTTTCAAATTCCAAAGCTCTAAAATCCGGAGTTCATTTTCTTTCAAATTCAGAAGCTCTAAAATTTCGGAGTTTATTTTCTTTCAAATTTCGAAGCTCTAAAATCCGGAGTTCATTATCTTTCAAATTCCGAAGCTCTAAAATTCCGGAGTTCATTTTCTTTCAAATTCTGAAGCTCTAAAATCCGGAGTTCATTTTCTTTCAAATTCCGGAGCTCTAAAATCCGAAGTGCATTTTTTTTCAAATTCCGAAGCTCTAAAATCCAGAGTTTATTATCTTTCAAATTCCGAAGCTCTAAAATCTGGAGTTCATTTTCTCAATAAGGCCGGGTTCTTTTATCAAAAGCCGGAGTTCTTTTTACTGAAATTCGGAGTTCTTTTTACTGAAAGCCAGAGTTCTCTTTACTGAAAATCGAAGTTCTTTTTACTGAAAGCCGGAGTTGTTTTTACTGAAAGCCGGAGTTCTTTTTACTGAAAATCAGAGTTCTTTTCCCCCAAAAGGGACGGAGTTCTTTTTCCAAAAGGGACAGAGTTCTTTATAAAAATGTCGGAGCTCTTTTTCTTAAAACAAGAGATCTTTTCGACAGAAATCGAAGTTCATTTATAGGAGTTCTTGTTCCGTCTAAGGCCGAAGTTCTTTACCTTAAACATGCATTTATCGAAGTTCATAACAATTGACAATAATCATGTTTCCAAGCAGAACAAAACCGAACATCATAAATAACAGGGCTTCCTTTTTAAACATGCGATTACGAACGATTCAAACAACAGAACAAATATCGTACGTGCAGAAACATAAGTCGATCAAAATATCAGATATAGGAACAAAATAAACTTTATACATTCTAAAACATACTTTCATAAGAATATCAAATTTACTCGTATTGCAAACATGCATAATCATGGACTTTAAAAACAGGGTGAGTACTCTTGCCTGGATTCCCTTTTTCTTTGCCTTGAACTTTTCGTTCTTTCTTTACTAGGAAATTCTACTGAGTACATTTTTCTGATTTTCACTAGTCCTTATTTATAGCCATTCGTTTTGGTGGCCGTCATTTATGGCTCTTCGTTTTCCAAAGAGTGTCATTTATGATTTTACATTTTCAAAAAGTTTCGGGATTAGCTAGATTATTTATAGCCGTGCATTCCCAAAGTCCTGAGTCATTAATTTTCCTTGACCGGTAAAGTCTTTCTAACATTATCACTCCGGCTCCTTCATCAACATCAACTTCGGCTTTCTTCTCCCACAATCTTACTTCGACCTCACATAAATCACTCCGGCTTTCAAGGCCACTTCGGCCTCAATTCACACAATTCTACTTCGGCCTTACATGGATGGAGTTGATTTTTATCAAAAAAATCCGGACTTCTTTTCATCCTGAAAATCCGGGCGTGTTTTTCATCAACGGAAATCAAGACTTCTTTTCATCACAAAAATCCGGACTGATTTTTATCAAAGAAATCCGGACTTCTTTTTACCTAGGAAATCCGGACTTCTTTTCACCTAAGAAATCGAGACTAGATTTTTATCAAGAAAATCCGGACTTCTTTTCATTAAGAAATATTTTGGACTTCTTGTGACGGAACGGGGTTTTTTTTTTTTTCCTCAAGAGCTTCCGTCAAACAGATAACATAT
>JAODPA010067314.1:21074-33511 GCA_025585075.1 Nepenthes mirabilis | reverse complement strand
AAAGGAAATTCATCAAAAAAATAAATCTTATCTTTAGATAAATCTAAGCAAACAACGATTTAATGAGGTGGGGCAGTGTACGGCACCCGCATTAAAAAAACCAGTGTCCGTTGTACCAAACACGTGAATACCAACAAAAAACGTGAATCATGCAACAAATTGAATTTAAGCATAAAGTTGTAGGTTTTCTCTAAATTTTAAAATTTAAATACGGTAAAAGTGGGTAAAATTTTACAAAATCTTGTGCATTAGTATATTATCGCAAATCTTTTGAGCAAAGATCTGACATATTATTTGAAGTAAAATTTTTTTTTATTAGTTACATTTTTTAATGATAAATTGTATGAATTGGCCAGATCATAATCATTAAATCTTTCAAAACAAATAATAATTAAAAAAAAATCAATTTAATCTCAGAATAGAATAATACTATATTCGAGAATCCATATTAGCTCTCCTATGTAATACCCAACCATATTTTCTCTAGAATTAAATTATTGTGGTAAATTTTCAAGCACGGATTGAGCAAAGATGTGATTTCTTCATTACTGATGCGTTTTGGATCCAAACTTAAATAGATTCGGATCAAATAGTCCGTCGGGTTTCGGTCTCCATTCGCTGAGCATTGGGTCCTACACACCACAATTTCAACTAGAAGGTCAAGTGACAGCGGGATTTGATCCTACCAAAAATACTCGACACTTAAATCAGTAATCGGCCTTCTGAAATTATAAGGTAGATGCAAGGGATGCAGAAATAGATACAATGAGTATGTTTGTAAGTAGGAGTGTACTCGTAGGATGAGTGATTTTTTTAGTTACTCGTGATGAGCAGTTTCTCTAAGTATTGAGTTCATTAGGAACTAGTAGTAGAGAGAGTGTGAGCGTAAGATGCTCGAGAGAGTAGGAGAGTTTCTAAGAGCTTTATCATTGCTTGAGAGCCTTTGTGGGCAAAAGAAGGTGTGATTGAAAGCGTCAGCTCCCGTGACCTTTTATAACCATGGTCACGGGATGCCTTCCTTATACAGAGGGGCTTGATGCCCACCCTCTGTTGGAAATCGTTGCCTTTCCTACGTAGGTGTGAATGCCTTTCTGACTGTAACGGTCAAAGAGGCTAATCTCATTCCTTCTACGTTTTGTAACCGTTAGGGTTTTCAGTAAACCATATGTAGATTCTGGCGCATTCTTCTCGGGATGTGCTTTGATTTTGGAGGTGACAATTATAGTAAAAATTTCACTCTTTGGAGATGCGAAAAATTATGGCAGATGACCGTGTGGCTTGAAGACAGACACGTAGACCAATCTAAACTTGGGCTGCGTGCGTCCTAGGCCTCAGCCAATCTATTGGCCGCTTTTTTGGTCAGTGGGAGCGTTGACCTT
Organism: Nepenthes mirabilis; assembly: GCA_025585075.1. NCBI lineage: Eukaryota > Viridiplantae > Streptophyta > Magnoliopsida > Caryophyllales > Nepenthaceae > Nepenthes > Nepenthes mirabilis. The sequence goes on along the minus strand of JAODPA010067314.1, from coordinate 32,132 downwards.
CCTCTGCTCAAATGGGCTGTCCTGATCTTGAGCATCTGCCGACTCACTTATTTTTCATCCGGTCAACGACAGCGTTGACTGTTTAGGTAGGAATGGGCTGTTGAAAATTTAGGCCGCTTTCTCCTTTGTGAGCCAACTCATTACTGGCGTTCCCATCATTAGCTCTCCATACTGGTGGTATGGGACTCCGACCTTCAACATATTCACGATGGGAAGCTTTTGGCTGGGCAACTTGCTCAAGACAGCTTGGTGAGGAAATTAGCAATGGCTCTTGGTCTACTGATTGCGTTGCCTACGACTGCTGACCGTAAAGTCAAGATCCGAAGAACAAAGCTGTAGGAAGCATTGATCGAATTCGTTGACCGCTCGGATAAGAATCCAGAGAACTAAGTAGGAAGAAGAGCGTTGACCGGATTTGTTGACCATTCAGATAAAAATTCGGAGAACTGGTGGGGATTGACTAGATGTGCCATCATGCCGCCGGGCTGTCAGTCGAAGAGTTTACCATGTGTTAACATGTAGTGAATTTGTGATCCCGATAATTAATTTACTGGAAGATTTGATTCAACTGCGTCCTCTCCAGAGTCGACACGTGTCAGCGATGATGGGCGCACCTTTTCGATACGTTGCCCTTCTCTAACAACTGCGTTCTTTTATATAATCTGTACGTTCGTTCAAAGTTTTCACACTTCTCTTCGAAAATTTTCTAAGTCTCTGGTGTTTTTACTCCCGTTTCTATGGCTCCTTCCATTCTTGAGATTGCTTCTGTGATTTCTCTTGGTGAGGTGAGAGAGTTATATATTGATTTTAACATCTCACGAAAAATTGTATTCAGGATACTCAACGATCACGATAGGGCCTGCTTCTCTCCTATGGGTCACATTGTTGTATACGAAGTCCATCTAAGGAGTAGGCTATGCCTCCCTGTACTAGAGGAGTTGCTTGCCATCTTTACAGTGCTCAGAGTTCCTATCGCACGGCTCCATACCAATGCCGTACAGTACCTCTGCATGCTATGCATCTTTCTCCATCACCATTCATGATTGGCGACAGTAGAGGCAGTTAGGGTGATATTTTGATTCACTTAGAGTGGGGACTGTATCTCCTTGTCCCCCAGAGATCTTCACATCAGTGACACCATATACGATTCCCTAACGAATTGGAAGAACCGCTTCTTCTTTGTGCACGTTGATGATATATGGCCCTTGTCCCGAGATTGGAACAAGGTTCCCAATGCTCTCATCGAGATGCCCAAGAAAGAAGAGGTGGCTGCTGTGGAGCCACTGTTGCAGCTAGCGAGGAACTATCTCTTTGAGTTTAGGAGAAATCACCTGGTTTCCAGGGAAGAAACTAAGAAAGCTCGTTGGGGACCTCCTTTTCTAGTCCAGAAGGTCATATCACCACCGTCGGCGACCTCACAGCGCAAGACGAAATCCGACGCTATCGCCATTGATGCAGCCGATGCACTTTCCACCAGTGATACTCTCAGAAGTCCAAGGCAAAAGAGGACCGCGATGATAGAGCCTTCTTCCTCATCTTCCACAGAGCCGGACTACATAGTGGCCAGACGACTCGCTGGAGCAGGAGAACACTCCGGAGTAGAGGATGCTGTGGAGGAGTACGAGGCCATGTTGCACACTGCTACAAGTGGCATTGTCGCTACACTATCGTAGTAGGAGGACTTAGCAGAGCAGTTGGAGACGCCTGTGGAGCTACCAGTTGAGCCGGAGGAGAGAGCCATGGAGCTGTCTTCTGCGCCTGATGAGCCAGCCGCTAGAGAGCTTTTTGAGGCGGTTGACATTAATGTTAAGTTGGCGGAGGATATTACTGCTAAGATTTCAACGGAGCATGCTGAGGAGGCTGCCACTCCCAATCCTCCACCATCAAGCCCACGATCGCGGAGCAGACCAATAAGGAGGCAACAAAAAGTCTGGCTGATAACTTTTCAAAGCTTCCCTTCTCTTCTTCCTCTACTATTGTTGCTTAACTTATTTGATTTCTGGCAGGAGAAAAAGATTCTGAGCACAGTGAGTAAAGGATTGTGTCAATGGGACATGGTGGTCTTAGAATACAAAGAAGAGATCACCTGATTTGAGGAGGAGATGGACCTACTGAAGGCCCAACACCAGGAGGAAAAGGTCGTTATCTAGTCGGAGTTGTCTAAACTGAAAGCAAAAATTACGAGATTGAATGAGGAGGCTACCCGTGTGGTGGGCCATACTGATGAGCTCCTGGGAAAGATAGCTTCGTTAGAGAATGAGCTATCTATTTGCATACGTCCACATGAGGTTTTTCAGACGCTGTGAACACAGTTATGGGAAATCATCAACATTAGTCAACACATTACCCAGTTGGGGGACCCAAATTTTCCCATTGGTGTCCTTGACTCAGTGAACTGCACCACTAGGCAACATGAGAGCCTTGTGGACCAGTTCTGGAGTAAACAGGGGCCTCTCCCGCCTCCTCCTGGGAGCTCTGTTCCTTAGTAGAGATTTTGTATCCATTGCTTTTTCTTTTTTGGATGTAATTGTAAATATAACTTTGTCATTAATAAAACAATCGTTTTACTGACAAATCATGTTCCATGATGTTGCTTTCATTAACTATCCTTTTAGTTACTTGTTCTTTATATTAGCTGGCCTGCTTGGTGTACCTTATACAAGTTGGCCATCCATCTCACAATAGTGGAGACGTTTGTTGTGCTCTCAGATGAATTTAAGTCCTCGATAAGATATCAAGGTGAATCCTGATGTCGTATCAAGCCAATTTTATACTCGAGTGTGAGTTGAGGCTTGGGCGGCACTGCCAATATATGATCTTGGGCGGCCATTTTTGGACGAAACACTTTACTCCTGAGGTGTTGACCATCGTAAATTGACAACGCTAACTCCTGTTGGAGAAAGTCGTCACGCGTACCATTTAAACCCCCTAAGGTTTGGAATTAGATCGCGAATGGGCTACTTGGAGAACCAAGATTTAATTCAAATACTTATGGGTCGTTTGGATGACCAGGGTTTAATTCGACCACTTATGAGTCGCTTGGATGATTAGTGCTTAATTTGACTATTTATGGGCCATCCAAATAATCAAAGTTTAATTCGACCACTTACGAGTCGCCTGAATGACAAGGGTTTAATTGTAAACGGATAGAAACTCGCCCGACTTAGAGGCAATCTAGGTCGTTTATTTCATATAACCTGCAAGCAAACATTCACATGGAAAAGAAAAAGAAAGAAAAGAGATACAAGGCACAATGCAAATGGAAAAGAATTTTCTTTTATTAATGACAATATATGTTACAAGTATGCTCATGTCATACAGATGACCTACCTGGGTTTTCACTAGAAGTAACGTTTTAGGTGGATCGCGTTTCACATCCGTGAGACCAACTTGCCATTCTTGATTCGGAGTTTATATACTCCATTCTGTAAAACGGCTGAAACTAGAAACAGGCCTTTCCAATTTGGAGAAAACTTGTTCCGATTGGTGGTCTTGCCTGTAACCTCTATACTTCGCAAGACCAAGTCTCCAATTTTGAATTGTTGTGTTTTTACTTTCTTATTGTAAGAGCGGGTAACTTATTATTGGTAGACTACTATTCGCATCCGGGCTGCGTTGCAGGCTTCCTCTAACAAGTTTAGGTGTTCCCTGATCTTCTAGAAGTTACCAAGTGGATCGAAGACTTTGATCTTAAGACTTGGTAGCCCGATCTTAACGGGACTTACCGCTTCAATTCCGTAGTAGTGGCAGAAGAGTGTCTCGCGAGTTGGTTTTTTAGGAGTCGCCCGATATGACCATAGGACAGAGGGCAGCTCATCGACCCAGGAACCCCCTGCGTCCTCCAATTTAGTCTTTAAACCATGGAGTAGCGTACGGTTAGTAACTTCTACCTGTTCATTTGCCTGGAGGTATGCTACCGAAATATAGACCAATCTGATGCCAAAACTGGTGCAATATTTGGTGAAGCACTTTTCCGAGAATTAGGTTCTGTTGTCAATCACAATGAACACGAGAATGCCAAACCTACTCACTATTCTTTGGCGGATGAATTCCAAGGTGCTCGATGACTTGGCCAGCGGGGCGGCTTCAACCCATTTGATGAAATAATTTATGCCCACGATGAACTTCCTTTATCCGGTCATGATGAGAAACGGGTTGAGAATATCGAGCCTCAATTACGCGAAAGGCCAGGAAGTTTGGAAGGATCTCAACTCTGCAGGCAGCTAGCGGTAAAGATTGCCATGGAGCTGACAATTCTCACACTTCTTCACGAACTCTAGGGCGTCCTTCTTTATTGTAAGCTAGTAATATCCCTGGTGCATGACTTTGAATAATAAATTCTTACCGCCAATGTGTGACCCACATATCTTGAGGTGGACTTCACTCAAGGTGTAGTCGGCCATCTTGGGAGTAAGACACCGAAGATACGAAGTCGAATATCCATAGTGATAGAGCCGTTCATCGACTATGGTGTACCAACCGGCCGTCTTCTTGATCCACTTAATTTCATTCGCATTCTCTGGCAATGCTCTGTCCGCCAAATATCTCCAATAAGGTGTCATCCAATTTTTGGCATCGTAGACTTGGATCACTTCCTATTCCTCTATACTAGGAATGCTCAAGACTTCTTTCATATCCCTCGAGTACTATTCTAAATTTTTGGCCGCTGCTACTCTAACAAGTTTGTTGGCCTTTCAATTCTCAGTTTTCGAGACGTGGATTAGGTTCAACTTGTCAAATCTTTGGATTGCATCCTTCGCCTTGGCCGGGTATTTGTCCAAAAGAAGGTTGCACGCCTTGAAGCTCTCGTTGATTTGGTTAACGACTAGCTCTGAGTCACTGTAGACGGTTAGCTGCCTAGTTGAGCACTTTTAGCTAGTCGTAATCCGTCTAACAGGACTTCATATACGACAACGTTGTTCGTGATTAAAAAATCGAGTTTAAGAGAGTATTTCACCTCAAACTCGTCTGGGGTCCTTAGAACCACTCCGGCACCGCTGCTTGAGTTCGTAGACGAATCATCCACTTCTGGGTGGTGACCCGCGTCCTCAGTGGGGTGCTCATCGATAATTGGGGTTGTAATCTCGAAGATAAAGTCTGCCAGGGCCAGGCCCTTGATAGCTGGCCTGGGTTGAAATTTGATGTCGAACTCTTCAAACTCGATGGCCCACTTAACCAACAGTCCGAAAATATTGGGTTTCTGGAGGATACCCTTCAATGGCTGGTCGGTCAGGACGACCACGCGATGAGCGTAGAAATATGATCTCAGCTTCCAGGCTAAGAAGACTAGTGTCAAAGCCAGCTTCTCAGCACGCAGATAGTGTGTCTCTGCACCGGTCAATATTTTGCTCACATAGTAGACCGACCACTAAGAGTCAGAGTCCTGGCATATGAAGACGGAGTTGAGAGCCACCTCTGATACTACCAAGTAGAGGTACAGCTCTTCTCCGTCCCTAGGTGATGCTAACAACGGTGGACTAGCCAAGTACTATTTCAACTTATCGAAGGCTAACTGGCACTTCGCAATCCACTGAAACCGTTTGCTTTATTCCCCTTCAAAGCTTTGAAGAAAGGCTAATACTTGTCCTCCAATTTTGCCAAAAAGTGAGACAGTACTATCAGTCATCTGGTTAGCCTTTGGATATCATTGATGCTCCATGGCGGAGACATGTCCGTAAGAGTCTTGATCTTCTATGGGTTTGCTTCAATCCCTCGCTGAAAGACGACGAAACCCAGGAACTTCCCTGAGGACACTCTGAAGATACACTTTAAAGGATTCAACTTCATCTGGTGTGTGTAGAGTACCTCAAAGGATTCAGCCAGATTGCGCATATGGTCGCTGGTACTCTTACTCTTGACGAGCATGTCATTAACATACACCTCCATATTGCGGCCGATCTACTTCTCGAGCATCTTGTTCACGAGCCTTTGATAAGTGGTACCTGCATTTATGAGACCGAAAGATATGACCTTATAGCAGTAAGTGCCTTGGTCGATCATAAACAAGATGTGCTCCTCATCTTCTGCGTTCATTTGGATCTACTTGTAACCTGAGTATGCGTCCAGAAGTCAAGTCCACCAACAAGTCAATCTTGGATAAAGGGAAACTGTCTTTTGGGTAAGCTTTATTGACATCGGTAAAATTAATGCACATTCGTCATTTTTCGTTGTTTTTCTTCACTAGGACGATGTTGGAGAGCCAATCCAGTTATTAGACTTCTTTGATAAAGAAAGCGTCTAGAAACTTCTTCACTTCTTCCCGGATGACTATGAGCTTCTTCACAGAGTGATTCCTCCGCTTCTACTTGATGGGCTTATAGTCGGTATTGAGGCCCAACTTGTGAACCATTACTCTAACCGGAATCTCAGGCATATCAGTAGGTGTCCACGCGAAGATATCAGCGTTCTATCTCAAGAACGTTATCAGCTCGTCATGCAAGGGTCCAACGAGTGAGCCTCCAATCTATATACACCTCTTCAGCTCCTCCGGATTTAATGGAACTAGGTCGGTTGCCTCACCGGGCTACGCTTGTTGTAAGGTTGCTTCGTCTCGTTGGTCCAATTCTTCTGCAGTACCTACGTTGCCACTTCGAGCAATCTGGGACATATAACATGTTTGCCCAATTACTTAGTCACCCAACACTTCACCGATACTGCATACTATTATAAACTTTATTTTTAAATATGGTATCGATTTGACGGCTTTGAACGCTACTAGGTACGATCGGCCTAGGATAGCGTTGTACACGGAGGGCAGGTCAACGATCAAGAAAGTGAGTGCATGACTCGCCATTCTAGGGTATGTACCCAGGGTGACCTCCAACTGTATCGTTCCTTATACGGCCATAGGCTCATTAAGCTTATTGTCTAGGCCGTATAGTTGCCCTTCAGTAGATTTCAGCTGATTCTTTTTTAAGTCCAAGTTAAAAGAAAGTATCGAGGTAAAGTAAATCTTTTGAGCTTCCATTATCAATAAAAATTTATTTCAGTTGTTAGTCCACGGTACCATTTGAAACGAGTGCAGATACAATAAGGAATCAGTATATAAAAAAATTACATGATTCATGTCACCATCACTAAAGCTAATGACAATCAATTCCACTCTCTACTTCTTCCGCCCAACTTGCCGCTCCTTATGATCTGCTTGGGTCTTGGTCGATCGGATTATAATCATATTGACCACTCCAGTCGCGACTCGATTTTGTGGCTAGGATGAATCTGATCCTTTCTCGCCTGAGGTGCCGAAACTCTACCCAAGGTTCCTAACGAACCCGGTGAGATGGCCTCTTCAGATGAGCTCCTCAATCTTCTGTTGGAGCATTTTACAATCCTCCATGGTGTGACCCAAAGATTGATGAAAATCGCAATACTTAACTAGATTTCCTCCTTCCGTGTTCTTCAGTGGTTTGGCAACTTGAGGACCTTCTCCCTACGGATGTGTATAAGGATATTGGACCGTGTGTACGTCAGAGAAGTCAGGTTAAATAGCCCGTACTCCTTACGATCCAGTACTCCAGTCCTGTGCTGCTTCCGGCGAGGATTGTCGCCGCTGCCATTTTTTCTCTTTCCCTCAATCGGAAAAGAGTGAGGCTGGTCGGTCATCTCAGGACACTTCGCCTTGTTGGCCTTTTTGATGTTGCATAAGTCCTGGTGATGAACTTCACTTCTTGAAAGGTCTGCGGGTTCTCGGGTTCTCTCCCTATCTCTGTTTGAAGTGGGAGAGATGCCACAGTTGTTTTCTTCCCGACAGCTGGAAGTGTATTGAGCCAGGAAAAGAACAATCAGCACATAGAAGTTTCGAATTGAGTTTGATGGAGCTGGTGGAACCAGATCCAGGCGTCTCTTTTCAAAGTGAGAGGGAAGTACCGACACATTGTCGAATCCTCCAGACCTTGGAGACTCATATGGGTGTGGAATTAATCCAGGTGATCCATGGGATTAGTACTCCCACTATAAGAATCCAGTGCTGGCATTTTAGACTTGGCCGATAATTGACGGTTTAAGATCTCAGCAGTGAATGGAGATCTTTCCAGATCAACAGCATGTTCGTCGTCATCTTTGAATACGCAATTCCAAATCTTCTCGACTTTTGTCTCTACCCGGGAGGCATTCCCAGATCTCTTGGAGTTGAGGTATGTCTTCAATTTCGTTATTTTAGTAGTGCGGTGTGTAGCCAACCGACTACTGCCACTGGCAAATCAGTCGTTCCAGGAGGCTCTCTCCTGAGGCCGTGGCTCATCCCGAGTATATCGGGGGTTTCTCCTCTCTTGACTCTCATCCGAAGTTTTGTGACCTAAGAACCCCTCAAGCCTTGTATAGCTCTTGGCATTGAAAGCCTCCAGTGCACAAGAGTTGTCCGACTTCGTAGCCTTCTTGGCTGGTTTATTCTTCTTCTGGCCTCCTCGCCTGGAGGCCGGACTAGGAGCTGAGAAAGGCGAAGCCCCCTGCTTCTTCTTACCTTGACGGGTACAAAGCATCTAGAACATTCTGGACATATTACTCATCTGATCTGCCAAATTTTGAAAAAAACGGTGTGGGTGTCCCTTAGACCAGGTTGCGAGTAGGGTGGCCCTAGTCAGGGGAGGCAGCATCTCTAACAGGAATGCTAGCTTTGGCTCTGGTGTTCACTATTTCGATTGATAGGACTGACTTGGAAGATAAGAATGGTTGTGAAAATGAAAGTAATTGGCTTTTCGTTAGGTTCCCACAAACGGCACCAATGATACGTCCTGGATCCAAACTTGAACAGATTCAAGTCAAATAGTCCATCGTATTTTGATCTTCGTTCACTAAGTTTTGGGTCCTACACGCCACAATTTCAAATAGGAGGTCAGGTGACAACGGGATTCAATCCTACCAAAAATACTCTAACACTTAAGTCAATAATCGACATTCTGAAATTAGAAGGTGGATGCAAGGCATGTACAAATGGATACAATGAGTGTGTTTGTAAGTGAGAATGCACTCGCAGAATAAGTGACTTTTGTAGTTACTCGTGAAGAGTAGTTTCTCTAAGTATTGAGTTCGTTAGAAATTAGTAATAAAGAGAGAGTGAGCGTAAGATATTCGAGAGAGTAGGAGAGCTTTTGAGAACTTTGTAATTGCTCGAGAGCTTTGTAATTTCTTGAGAGCCTTTGTAGGCAAGAAAAGGCGTGCTTGAAAGCGTCGGCTCCCATGGCCTTTTATAGCCATGGCCACAGGATGCCTTCTTTATGTAGAGGAGCTTGATGCCCACCCTCTGTTAGGGATCATTGCCTTTCCTACATAGGCGTGAGCGCCTTTCTAATTGTAATTGTTAAAGAGGCTGACCTCCTTCCTGCTGCGTTTTGTAACCGTTAAGGTTTTTAACAGACCGTACGTAAATTCTAGCGCCTTCCTCTAAAGATATATTTTGATTCTAGAAATGACAGTTATAGTGAAGATTTTCTTCTTTGGAGATGCGAATAATTAGGGTAGATAATCGTTTTGACTTGAGGATGGACACATTGACCAATTTAGGCTTGGGCCGTGTGCGTCCTGGATCTCAGCCAGTCTACTAGTTGCTTTTTCGGTCAATAGAAGCGTTAACCTTCCTGGGCTTAAATGGGCTATCCTGACTTTGGGCTATCCTGACTTTGGGCCTCTGCCGGCTCACTTATTTTTCGTCTGGTCAATGACAGTGTTGACCGTCCAGGCAGAAATTGACTATTAAGGATTTGGGCCGCTTCCTCTTTCGTGGGTCAACCCGTTATTAATGTTCCCATCAATTACACATAAAAAGATCCATTTTTTAAAAAAATATTTTTTTAATTATAAAACCATAAAAAATGATAATTAAATTATGATCTTTACATATATATTTTTTTTAAATTGATAATACCTCAAAATAAGGCATTGGATCTTAAAACTCTAACATAATTTTTCTCGGGTTTGAGTTCTTTTTAGAACTATAAAAGGGCATACCAGCGTTCACTTCTCTACTGCAAAATTCACACGAACAAAGGGATGGATATCTATCCCCACCACCAGCACCGACGCCACCTTCCTCAAGTGGCTGTGATCATGGTCCCTCTTCCACTCCAAGGCCACCTCAACCAGCTCCTCCACCTCTCCCACCTCATCGCCGCCAACCAAATACCAGTCTACTACGTCGGCTCCGGCACCCACAACCGCCAGGCAAAGCACCGACTCCACGGCTGGGACCCACAAACCTCCGCAAAAATCCATTTCCACCACTTCCAACTCCCCCAATTCCACTCCCCTCCACCAACCCCGAATGCCGGAAATAACTTCCCTGCGCATCTCCAGTCGCTGATCGACGCTTCCTCCGTCCTCCGGCAACCCGTCTCCCAGCTATTGGCGGAGCTGTCTCCGCGGTTCAGAAGAATCATCATCATTCATGATAGTCTAATGGGTTCTGTTGTTCAAGACGTGAAGTCTATCTCAAATGCTGAATCGTACAGTTTCCACACATCCTCTGCATTTGCTCTCTTCTTCTTTCTGTTGGAGATGCTTGGGATACCCTTTCTGCTTGATTCTGATATCCCAGAATCCGTCCCTTCCAATGAAGGATGTTACACATCAGCTTTTGCAGAGTTCATGGAGAAGCAATACAAATTCTGCAACTTGGATTCAGGAAGACTACACAACACAAGCAGAGTAATAGAAGGAAGATACATGGATTTGCTCGAGAAGCTACCATTAAATTCGGGCAAGTTTGATTTTTCCTAACACTTAACGTGAATATCAATATATATACAGGGATGATAGAAAAACTCAAACTTAGATACAAACAAATTGATCGTGTTTTACCCATTTTGACTGTGTCCAGGTATGGATACCTGTAAAGCAAAAAAATATTCATATTGGGTTTGAGTTGGGTTAGGGTTTTTTATAACCCAATCCATATACAACATAAATATAATGTGTACAATTAAAAAAATAATATAAATTTGGATTTAGGGATCCTGCTTCTCTCAATAAGAAGCAGGATGATACTTTTTTTATAGGACCATTGGATCAAAATTTAATGGTTGAGATTTAAAAAATAAAAAATATAGTTATATTTTGATCCAATGG
>JAODPA010067314.1:0-21020 GCA_025585075.1 Nepenthes mirabilis | reverse complement strand
TATCATTATGTAGTATTTAAATTTTAACCGTTGAATTTTTTAAAGTTAATGATATGAATGAGAGAAGTATATTAGAGAAGCAGGATCCTCCACTATGAGTAGTAATTTAAACATAAAATAATTCAATTCCATTGTTTACAATCTCAAGACATGTAAATATTAATTAAGTCCATGTGATTAGGTAGCTCCGGATACATTTATTAATGTTTTATATGATTTGGATTTTGATTTTAAGTAATTTATGCTTGGTAAGTTATTTGGTACTTAGAAAATTTTAAAATTTTCAGCTACCTTATTTGATTTGAAGTTTAGACTATTTAAGTTTTGAAATTTTAGCCTGTGTTGAGGCTTAGTCATAAACTAAATTATTAAATATTTATCCAACCCAAATTATTGTAGACTGGGTTTGGTATATGAGTTTAAAATATTGGAAATAAGTTCAACTTGTATTTAGGTTTAAGTATATCCTTAATTATGGAATTACAATCAATTTAAAGTTGATGCGTACCTAAATCGGACTTCGAACATATTCGAATTCGCCTGGTTGATTTGATCCAACTCCATTCACTGAATCTGAATCCTGCACACCACTACAGAAAACGAGAGGTCAGGTGCCGGCAGAAGGCTGTCCCACCGAAAATACTCCGACGCTCAAATCAGTAAAAAGCCTTCGAATTGAGGAAGGTGAACTGGTAAGTAAGAGGGAGAGAGAGAATAAGTTTGTCAAGAGTGTTGGCCTGTAGAAGCAGAGATGATCCCGTAATTCGTTGAGAGTGTGAGTTCCAACTCGCTGTTCACAGAGAACAAGTGGAAGCGGTGTCTCAAATGCATAGAAGCTTTGGAGGACGGTTCTCAGAGAACGGGAGAAGACTCAGCAATCTAGAAGCTAAGAATGGGATTGCAAGGTGAACGCTTTTAGAGAGAGGGAGGGAGTTTTGCTCAAGCACTGTATGCGTTCGTAGCTTGGATTGTATTAGAAAGTCTCTATTGTCTTAGAAAACGTGAGTTCTCTTAAAAGCGTGTTATGAAAGCCCATCCTTCCCAGAGTGGAGATTCTGGGTTAATATAGATGGTGGAGAGCCACCTTCCTTGGCCTGGCGTTGGGCGGCCTTCTCTGAGTTGGTGGGCTTGATTTGATGGATTATTTTTCTTCTAAACAGTGTAACGGATCTCCAGATTATCTGCTTTCCTTTCATGTTCTTGTGACTGTTAGACTCTGTCGTTGGCGCTGAATCTGTTGCTGCCCTTTGAGAGAAGATCAGCTTTTAGGAAAGCGTATAATCATGAAAAGGATCGTTGCTTTTCGTGTACGAGATCGCCTGTTAAATTGGGCCTAGCCCGTATTAGGTTTGCTGTCTCTCACGGCCTGCTGCTACAGTACTTCTAATCAACAGAAGTGTTGACCATCTTAAAGAAGCGCTCTTGGCCGTTTGTTATTCATCGGGCAGTCAACGCTAACGTGTTGACCATCTAACGCGCATTGGACCTTTCTGGATTTCGGGCCGCTTTCTTATTGGGCCTGCTAGCTATGGGCCTACCCATCATTAGCCCCCTATGCTGGTGGTCAGGATTCCTGCCTCCAGCATGTTTATGATGGGACATGCTTGTTTTTGTTGGCGGAGTTGTTGCTCGCCTGAAGAGGTGCCTTAAGAGCTTCCAAAATATTGACCGGATTCGTTGACCGTTCTTGGCAAGCTTCCGGACAATTTGGAGAAGCAAACGTTGGTCTTTAGCCGGCCTGTCTAAAAAGCAGGCCACGTGTCTTCATGCAGTACATTCAAGATCCTGGCATTTAATGAGCCGGAGCACTTGATTCGACAGCAGCCTTCTAGGGAAATGAGACGCGGCGATAATGATGGCACAGGTCTTCGAGACGGTGTGGGGCTCACGTGGGTTTTTAAATCGCCAGATTGCTCCGTTTTGAATTCCTTGTGCCATCTTTGCTTCTTCGTCTTCCTTATTTTGTTTTTTGAATAAGAAATCACAAACCCTAAACCTGACCATGTCTTCCATTGCAGACATCGCCTCCATTCTTAGAGAAACTGACATGAAGGTCCTTTATGTGGAGTTTAACATTCCACGTGAGATCGCCTTCCATATCCCAGAGAAGGACGATCGAGCCTTTCTGCCGCCTAAGGGCTTCGTGACCATTTATGAGGCCCATCTGAGGAGTGGGCACCGCCTCCCAATTCCTAATGAACTGATGTCGATCTTCTAGGCGCTCTGGGTTCCCATCGCCCAATTTCACGCCAACGACATTAGGTACTTGTGCTCCCTTTGTATTTTTCTTCATCAATGTTCGAGATTGTTGACGATGTCGATGGTAAGGGCGGTCTTTAAGATCAACCAGGAAGTGGAGTGGATCTCTCTCGCTCCCCGTAGCGGTATTAAGATTAGCACCGCCATTAACAACTCTCTCAAGAACTAGAAGAACCGATTCTTTTTCGTTAACGTGGGGGAGTCTTGGTCCTTGCCTAAAGAGTGGGCCGAAGTGCTGGAGGTGTACACGGGGGCGCCTCCGGAGACAGCCTCCATGGATTGGTTGGTCGAGCTAATAGCGAAGAACCTGACGGACTTCCGGAGAGAGCTTTTGGTCTCTTGTGCGGAGGCGAAGAAGGCTAATTGAGGGCCTCCGTCTCCGATCCAAAAATTGAGGATTCCGCCGCTGGAGGTTTTGGAGAGAAAGAAGAGGAAGAAAGGCAACATTATTGGTTCCCGCCTTACTGATATGAGTCCTTCCAGCCCAAGCCGAAAGAGGGAAGCCTCAGTGGCGCCTTCTGCGTCATCCTCTGGGCCTAACTATGTTTCTATGGGACGTTTTAAAGGTGTTGGCGCCGCATCTAGTGTTGAAGTAGAGGTGGCCATTGAGGCCTATAAGGCCAAGCTGAGTGGCGGCGTGTTCCTAGCGCAGCCTGCGCCGTCTGAGCCGACTTAAGAGCCACCCATTGAGGTGCCTGAACCGCAGGAGCCGTCAGTTGGATCTCCTATCGTGGTGATTCTGGAGGAGCAGCAGGAGCAGATTCTAGAGTCTCCTGCCATTTTCGGAGTGCCAGCCAGGAGGGAGGGCACCCCAGAGGATCCCACGGCGGAGTTCATGGCTGAGGTTGCTGCCAATCCCGTTGATGTGGGCCCCCTTCCTGATTCATTGCCGTTTACGTCAGAATTGGGTGTTAGGCCAGAAAGACCGGCGCGGAGAATCTAGGAGGTATAAGCTCTGTTGCCCGCCTTGCCTTTCGACTTGCCCTTTCTAATCCCCTTTTCCTTTTTATGCAGGCGAATAGAGTTGCGGGTGTAATATTTAAGGTGCTCAGGCAGAGAGACTTGGTGATCTATGATAGAGATAAGGAGATCGCCTGGCTCGAAGTTAAACTGGCGGCTTCGGGGACTCAGCACCATGAGGAAACAGCTGCCTTAGAGGTTGTTTTGGCGGGCGTGGAGGCAGAGAATCTGAGTTTAAAAGCTGAGGTCACCCGTTTGAAGGAGGAGAATGAACGAGCCAAAGGGCGTATCTATCAACTTGCTGGGCAGATGGTGACCTTGGAGAATGATTTGAGTCTCCGTATCCGGCCCCACGAGGTTGAGGGCATGATGTGTGCACGGTTGTGGGAAGGGGTCAACATCAACCGACGTTTTGTGCGGCTGGTTGATCCCGACTTCCCCATTGATCTTATTAACTTATCAAACCGGTCGGCACAGCGTAGAGACAACCTTGTGGGGCAGCCCCGTGACAGCCAAAGGCCCTCGCCGCCCTCATAGCTCTTGTGATTGTACTTGTATATTTTTTTTTTGAATTTGATGATGTATCTCTTGATTCAGCAATAATACAAGTAGCCCCGTGTTTATCACACGCTTCTACTTTGTGCTTTGCTTCTTTGGCATTCTTGGCGGTCAACTGAGCAAAGCAAGTTGCTAGTTGGCCGTCCGCTTTGTTTTTGGAGCGTTAAGGTTGTCTTCTAGGCCGTTGTGTATGTTAAGCTGGCTTAGAATTCGCCCATGAATAAAGCTTGGCGGCGCTGCCCAGGTGTAAACTTGGGCGGCCTGCTTTGGTGGAGCGTTTTGCTCCAGTCGATCATCGTTGACTGAGCATGCTATCTCCTTACGAAGGAGATCGTCGCGTATGCTGTGTTAGCCCTCTAAGATTTTTCGACCGCTAATGGACTACTTAAGTGATTAAGGTTTAGATACGACCACTCATGAGCCGCCTGTATGATCAGGGTTTAGATACGACCACTCATAGGCCCCTGGATGACCAGGTTTTAAATATGACCGCTCGTGGGCCGCCTGGATAACCAGGGTTTAGTAACGGGAGGGTGAAGACCCTCCCGACTTAGGGGCAACCTGGATCGATTTGAACCTGCAATGAGAACCACACATATATATGCACATGCAGCATGCTAAGGAAACACTCATTTTACTTAGTTGAATCATGCACACAAATGCAAGTCACATACAATTTCGCACGACACATACCTGTGTCTCTACTGGTAGTAGCGTTTGAGGTGGATCGCGTTCCACATCCACGGGACCAACTTTCTGTCCTGATTCTGGAGCTTGTATGCCCCGTTTTGCAGGACGGCAGAGACCAGAAAAGGCCCTTCCCAATTGGGGGAGAGCTTGTTTCGGCCGACCACCTTCCCTGTGGCCTCAATGCTCCGTAAGACCAAGTCTCCAATATCAAACTGCATCGCTTTCACCGTCTTATTGTAGTAGCGAGCGACTCGATACTGGTAGGCTACGGTCCGTATTCTAGCGGCCTCACAGGCTTCTTCTAGCAAGTCTAGGTATTCCCAGATCTTTTGGGAGTTAACCTGTGGGTCGAAGGATTCCATCCTAAGACTTAGAAGCCTGATTTTGATCGAGAGTACCGCTTCAGTCCCGTAGCAAAAATTGAAGGGCGTCTTGCACGTTAGTTCCTTCGGAGTTGTTCGGTAAGACCATAGGACTGAGGCGAGCTCGTCTACCCAAGAGCCTCCTATGTCCTCTAGCTTGGCCTTGAGCCCGTAGAGTAGCGTTTAGTTTGTGACCTCCACCTGTCCATTTGCTTGGGGCTTTGCCATCGAAGCGTGGACATGCCTAATCCCAAGGTTGGTATAATACTTGGTGAAGCGTTTCTCTGAGAATTGAGTTCCGTTGTCAGTCACAATGACCTCTAGAATGTCAAATCTACTGATGATGTTCTGGCGGATGAACTCAAGGGCATTGTGTTCAGTGATTTTGGCCAGCGGGACGGCTTTGACCCACTTTGTGAAGTAGTCGATGCCTACTATGATGAACTTTCTTTGCCCGGTTGTGATGAGAAATGGGCTAAGAATGTCAAGCCCCCATTGTGTGAAGGGCCACGGCGCCTGAAGGAATTTCAGTTCTGCGGACGGCTGGTGGCGAAGGTTGCCATGAAGCTGGCATCTTTCACACCTTTTTACAAACTTGAGTGCATCCTTCTTCATCGAGGGCCAATAGTAACCCTGTCGTATGATTTTGAATGCCAAGTTCTTGCCGCCCACGTGCAAACCGCAAATCCCAATGTGCACTTCACTCAAGATGTAGTCTACCTCTGGGGTTAGGCAACAGAGGAACGGAGTTGAGTAGCCACGACGATACAGCCACCCGTCGACTATAGTGTACCAACCAGTCATTTTCTTTATCCGCCTGGCTTCTTATGCGTCTTCCAGCAATGTTTCATCCGCTAGATATCTTAGGTAGGGCGTCGTCCAGTTCTCGATTTTGGAGACCTACATTGCCTCCTGTCCCTCTATACTAGGTGTATTCAGGATCTCCCTCATGTTCCTTGAGTACTGTTCTGGATTCTCTGCCGCTGCTGCTCTCGCCAGTTGATCGGCCTTCCAGTTTTTAATTCTGGGAACATGGACTAAGGTTAGACTATCAAAGTTGCGGACAGCCTCCTTTGCTCTGGCCAAGTATTTGGCCATATGCGGGTTGTTCGTCTCGAAGTTCTCATTGACTTGGTTGACGATCAGTTCGGAGTGGCTAAACACAGCCAGTCTTTTGGCTGAACACTCATTTGCTAATCTTAACCCAGCCAGCAGGACTTCTCATTCGGCGACATTGTTGGTTGCCGGGAAGCTGAGTTTAAAGGAGTATTTCACCTCAAACCCATCGGGAGTCGTGAGGACCACCCCTGCTCCACTGCCCGTGTCAGTGGATGACCCGTCCACATGGAGCATCCATTCCGGAGCCTCCATGCACTATTCTGTGTTCTCTGAGGGTTGTTCTTCGAGAATTGGGGTCGTAGTCTCAACAATGAAGTCAGCCAGAACCTGCGCCTTTATGGCTGGCCTGAGCCTGAACTCAATATCAAACTCGCCCAAGTCGATAGCTCACATTACCAACCATCCAGAAACATCGGGTTTCTAGAGTATGCTATTCGGAGGCTGGTCGGTGAGAACCACGATACGGTGTACCTGAAAGTAGGGCCTTAGTTTTTGCGCAGAAAATATCAGAGCTAAGGCCAGCTTTTCCGTGCCTAGGTAGCCCGTATCTGGGCTAGTCAACGTTTTACTCACATAGTAGACCGACCATTGGGTATCGGGGTCCTGGCTTACAAGGACGGAGCTAAGGGACACCTCTGATACTGCCAAGTAGAGGTACAGCTCTTCGCCGACCGTGGGTGATGTTAGTAATGGCGGGCTAGCTAGGTACTGCTTCAACTCATCGAAGGCCGCCTAGTAGTCCGCCGTCCATTGGAAACCGTTCGATTTCATTCCCCTCAGCGCCTTAAAGAACAGCTGATACTTGTCGCCAGACTTCGCTAGGAAGCGGGACAAGGCTGCCAATCGTCCAGTTAGTCGCTGGACATCTTTGACACTTCGTGGGTGAGCCATGTCCGCGAGGGCCTTGATCTTCTCTGGGTTTGCTTCGATCCCTCATTGAGAGACGATGAAACCTCAAATTTTTCAAAGGCCACCTTGAAGACACACTTAACTGGATTCAGCTTCATTTGGTGTTCGCGGAGCACCTCAAAGGACTCCGCCAGATCGTTGATATGGTCGCCCATAACTCTACCCTTGACGAGCATGTCATCAACATAGACTTTCATATTGCGGCCAATCTGTTTTTTGAACATTTTGTTCACCAGTCGCTGATAGGTGGCTCCCGCATTCTTCAGTCCAAAGGGCATCACTTTATAGCAATAGGTCCCCTAATCCGTCATAAACCCAGCAGGTCAATTCTGGGTAAAAGAAAGCTGTCTTTTGGGCAGGATTTGTTAACGTCGGTGAAATCAATGCACATCCTCCACTTCCCGTTGCTCTTCTTTACCAAGACGATGTTGGAGAGCCAATCAGGGTATTGGACCTCCCTGATGAATCCAGCCTCCAACAGTTTCTTTACTTCTTCTCGGATGGCGATTAGCTTTTCCACTGAGTGGTTTCTCCGCTTCTGCCTGACAGGTTTCCGATCCGGGTCGAGGCCTAACTTGTGGACCATTACCCGGTTTGGAATTCCGGGCATGTCAGCGAGAGTCCATACGAAGATGTCAGCATTCCGTCGCAGAAATGTGATTAGTTCTTCGCGTAGCGTGCCGATGAGTGAGCCACTGATTCGCACGCACCTTTCTGGATCGTCCAGATTCAGTGGGACTAAGTCAGTTGCCTCACCCGATTGCGTTTGTTGCAAGGTTGCCTCGTCTCGATAGTCAAGTTCTCCCATTGTTTTGGTGCTGTCGTTAGGAGCGATTTGGGACATATAACATGTCCGCCCTGTGACTTGGTCACCCAGTACTTCGCCCACACCATATGGCGTTAGAAATTTTATTTTAAAGTGTGGTATTGAAGTGACGACCCCGAATGCTGTTAGGCATGGCCGGCCTAATATTACGTTGTACACAGAGGGTAAGTCTACTACCAAGAAGGTGAGTGTAAAACTTGCCGTTCTCTGGTACATTCCTAGGATGACTTCAAGTATGATTGTCCCTTGAACGGACACTGGTTCATTGTCGTGGCTATACAATGGGTCTTCTGCAGATTTTAGTTGACTCTTTTTCAAACCAAGTTTGAAAAACGCATCGAGGTAAAGCAAATCATGTGAACTTCTATTATTAATAAATACACGTTTCATCTGGTAGTCGACGCTACCGTCAAAAACGAATGCTGATACAACGAGTGGATCTACATGGGGGAAAACTACATGTGCCAAGTCATCGTCACTAAAACTAATGACGTTGTCAATAGTGCGCTGCTTCTTCCTCCCTGCCTGCTGGTCTCTATTATTCGCCGGTGTCTTGGTTAGCCAGGTGATGATCATGTTGACCACTCCTACATCGATCCGATTTTGTGATGGAGAGGCCCCTAATCCTTTTCCGCCAGCATTGCCAGAGTTTTGACTAGGGCCTTTGACGAACCTGGTGAGGTGGTCCCTTCTGATTAGCTCCTCAATCTCCCTCTGAAGAGTCTTGCAGTCCTCCGTGAAGTGCCCGGAAGATTGATGAAAATCGCAGTATTTGGCCGGATTTCCTCCCTCTGCCTTCTTAAGTGGTTTTGGCCACTTAAGAAACTTCTCCCCACGGATCTACATAAGGACGTTTGAGCGCGTATCAGTTAAGGGTGTCAGGCTGATGGGTCCGTGGTCCTTGCGCTCTGGTGGCCCAGCTCTGTGGCACTTTAGGTGGGAGCAATTCCCACCGTTGTGCTTCCTCTTCCCTTCAAGTGGGAAAGAGCGAGGCTGTTCGGGCCGATCAGGATGTTTCACCTCGTTAGCCTCCTCTACTGCAGCATAGACCCTAATGATAGCCTCTACTTCCCGAAAGGTCTGTGGATTCTTATGTGCCAGGTGCCTAAATAACTCTCCGTGCGCCGGTGCCGAAATGAAACTACCCAGTTTCATTTCCTCCGTAAGTCGGGGGATCCGCTTGGCTTCTGCCACAAAGCGATCTAGAAACCTCCATGGGTTCTCTTCATGCTTCTGCTTGATATGCGACAGATGCCATGGCTGTTTTTTCACCCTATAGCTGGAGGCGTACTGAGATAAGAAAAGATCCACAAGCTCCTAGAAACTTCGGATCGAGTTTGGAGAGAGATGATGGAACCAGATGCGTGCGTCCCCTTTTACTGTGAGGGGGAAGCAGCGACATATGCCTGCGTCGTCCTGCCCCTGTAGACCCAGATGGGTGCAGAAGTGGGCGAGATGGTCGACAGGGTCCGCACTCCCATCGTAAGAGTCAAAGGCTGGCATCTTAAACTTCGCCAACATAGGATGGTTCAAGATCTCCGTCGTGAAGGGAGATCTGTCGTTGCTGGTAGTGCGTTTGTCATCTTTGAAGACGTGGTTCCATATCTTCTCCAACCTTGGGTTTGCTGGAACAGCGTTAGCAGATCTTTTGGAGTTGAGATATGCTTTCAACTTCGTTTTTTTTGGGCTGGTCCAGCAGCAGGATGGGTGCTTCCTTCGGCTGATCTCGGGGCCCAGGAGGCTCCCTCCTGAGCCTGGGGCCTAGACTCCACTCGGGAATATCTAGGGTTCCTTCGTTCCGGACTTTTATCCCGAGTTGAGCTGCTTTTTCGCTCCTCACGCCTTAAACAGCTTTGAGTGTGTGAGGATATTGGTGCGGGAGTGCTACTCAGTCTTCCGGTCCGTTGGGCCGGAACTTTCTTTCTTTGGCCTCCTCGTCTGGATGCCGGCGCTGGGGCCACCGCTGGTGCAACCCCCAACTGTGCTTACTCCTAACGAGCATAGAATATTTGGAGCATCTTGTCTGTATTGTGCATGTACTCTGCCAGGTTTTAAAAAAAGGATGCTGGGATTCCAACGGCTACCCCATTGACCACAGCACCAATGGCGTGGTCCTGGTTTGGTGAGATTATGTCTCGGGATGGCTCGATTACTTGTGCCCTTATGTTCACTATTCTGTTCAGGAATGTTGATCGGAGAGAGTTTTTAAAAAATGCAGTTGACTTTTTGAAAGCGCTTCCCACAGACGGTGCCAATGATACGTAGCTGGATCTGACTTCGAACAGATTCGGATTCGCTCAGTTGATTTGATCCAACTCCGTTCAGTGAGTCTGCATCTTGCACACCACTACAGAAAATGAGAGGTCAGATGCTGGCGAGAGGTTATCCCACCAAAAATACTCTGACGCTCAAATCAATAAAAAGCCTTCGAATTGGGGAAGGTGAACTGGTAAATAAGAGAGAGATAATAAGTTTGTCAGGAATGTTGGCCTGTAGAAGTAGAGATGATCCCGTAGCTCGTTGAGAGTGTGAATTCCAACTCGCTGTTCATAGATAACGAGTGGAAGCAGTGTCTCGAAAGCGTGGAAGCTTTATGTAACGGCCCAGATTCTAAAACATAGGAAGTCCAAGTCATTGAGTCAATATAATCAAGAAGTAAATGGACATTGAAAATTTATCCGGTCAACGCCAGTTGACTGGCAAAGATGAAGGAATGAAGGAAAATTGAAAGTATCCGGTCAACGCAAGTTGACCGGAATATGTAATAAAAAATTAATCCGATTGACGCTTGTTGACCAGAAAACGTGAAGGAAAATACAAATTGGTCAACGCCAGTTGACCGAAAGTAATAGCAATTATAAGAATAGAAGGCAAATCGGGGTAGTTAAATTGATCGAAATTGTGTGATTGTTGACTGAAAAATATAATAAGAATGAAAATCCGGTCAGCAAGTGTTGACCGGAAGGCGTGAAGAAAGACGAAATCCGGTCAACGAATGTTGACCGAAAAACGTAAAGGAAGGCTTATCCAGTCAACTAGCGTTGACTGAAAGGAAGGAAAAAGGAAAGTAATCCGCTCAATACCGGTTGACCGAAAGTGTTACAGGTAAATAAAATCCGGTCAACGTCAGTTGACCAGAATGTGTAGGAAGGAACAACTAAATCCGGTCAAGGCTAGTTGACCGAAAACGCGAAAGAGAAACCTAAATCCAGTCAAGGCCAGTTGACCAAAAATAGTAAAGAAAAGCCCTTACGAAAAGTAAAGTCAGGATAACCATGCCTGCAATGCCAGTTAACCGAAACAGTAAGGAAGCCCTTATGAAAAGTAAAGTCAGAATAACCATGTCTGCAACACCAGTTAACCGAAACAGTAAGGAAGCCCTTACGAAAAGTAATGTCAGAATGACCATGCCTGCAATGCTAGTTAACCGAAACAATAAGGAGACCCTTACGAAAAGTAAAGTCAGAATGACCATGCCTAAGTAAGTAACCTACTCCCAACCACCCTGATGACCTTATAGAAAAGAAGCACAAGAAGTTGACCTGCCCTACGTACTACCACCAACCCCAACGCCTATAAGTAATGGCCCTCACCATGAGTTAGGATGAGGAAGCTAGGCAAACAACTAGGTGAAGGCGTTAAAAACTTCGAGCCAAAGCCAAGTGAAAGGTTCATAGATCCAATCCAGGCAAGTGTACTCACCCTTTTTGAGATCATGTTGTAATGCAAGTATATCCTGTTTAAGTTCATGAATTTATGCAAGAGTTCTCACCTTTTTATGATCATAAGTTTAATGCAAGTATATGCATGTTTGCGATGCAAGTATGTCTGATTTTTTATGAACTCATGTTACGAAATGTATGATATTTGTTATGATCGTTTGATTTAAGGGAGAATCTTTGTAAATCGCATGTTTAAAAGAAGCCTTGTTATTCATGATGTTTAGTTTCTTTATGCACGAAGTATGGTTATTTGTCGATCTGCATGAACTTCGATAATTGCATGTTTAAGAAAAGACTTCCGGCTTTTGAGGAAAGGAACTCCGGTTTTAAGGAAAAAACCTCCGACTTTTGATTAAAGACCTCCGACCTTTGAGAAAAGACCTCCGGCTTCTGATATATGACATTTGGCTTTTGATAAAAAGACCTCCAGCTTTTATTAAAAAGAACTCCGACTTTTGATAAAAAAGACTTCGGCTTTTGATAAAAAGGACTCTGACTTTTGTTAAATAGAACTCCAGCTTTTGATAAAAAGAACTCCGGCTTTCATGAAAAAGAACTCCGACTTTGAAAAAAAAGAACTCCGGCTTTTATAAAAAAAAAAAAAAAACTCTGACTTTGAAGAAAAAGAACTCCGGCTTTTAAGAAAGAGACCTCCGGCTTGTGATAAAAAGAACTCTGACTTTTATGAAAAAGAACTCCGACTTTGAAGAAAAAGAACTCCGGCTTTCATGAAAGAGAACTCCGGCTTTTAAGAAAGAGAACTCCGACTTTTAAGAAAGAGAACTCCGGCTTTGAAGAAAAAAAACTCCGGCTTTTAAGAAAGAGACCTCCGGCTTGTAATAAAAAGAACTCCGACTTTGAAGAAAAAGAACTCCGACTTTTAAGAAAAAGAACTCCGACTTTTAAGAAAGAGACCTCCGGCTTTTAAGAAAGTGACCTCCGGCTTTTGATAAAAAAACTCCGACTTTTATGAAAAAGAACTCCGACTTTGAAGAAAAAGAACTCCGACTTTTAAGAAAGAGACCTCCGGCTTTTAAGAAAGTGACCTCCGGCTTTTGATAAAAAAACTCCGGCTTTGAAGAAAAAGAATTCCGGCCTTTGACAAAAAGAACTCCGATTTTGTTTAAAAGACCTCCAGCTTTTGTTAAAAGAACTCCGACATTTTGATGAAAATGACCCCCGGTTTTAAAACATTAAAAGAAAGACCTTATGATGTCCGGTTAATGGCATATTTGACTTTGATTTTCGGAAAAGCATGATTTGCAGAACTAAGTATTTGATGGTCGAGAGTTGCAGACCTTAAATATTGCCGTTTGATTGGTCATGACTACGAACCTTAAATGTAACGTTTTGATTGGTCATGACTACGGACCTTAAATGTAGCGTTTTGGAGGGTCTTGACTACGGACCTTAAATGTAGCATTTTGGAAGGTCTTGACTACGGACCGTAAATGTAGCGTTTTGATTGGTCATGACTACGGACCTTAAATGTAGCGTTTTGGATGTTCTTGACTACGGACCTTAAATGTAGCGGGTTTTTGATGGAAATGAATTTGGAAATAGAAGCATATTTTTGGAAATCTAATTGCATGATTTCGGAATCTGTTCGTATTGACTCCGGTCATGTTTTATGAAACCGCCTGCATATGCGCCTTTATTACATTTTGTCTGTTTACTGTCAATAACTATGCATGATTTATGCACGAGTACCTTGCTGGGCTCTCTAGCTCACCACTCCTATTTTTCAGATGATGATGAGGAGTTCATACCAGACGAAAAAGATTGAGGTCCGATAGATTAGATAGGCCGAATAGCTGGCTGAAACTTAAGCAGCGAGGGAGCAAAATTGATGTTTTCGCTTTTGATGTTTTGGGAAAGATTTGTAAATTACTTCCGTTGCTAAAAGTTAATGAATACTAGTATGCTTCCGTACGCTGTTATGGTTTGAGTAATTTGTGATTCCTAGTGGCATCTCAGTTTGTTCAAGACCTTCATAACCGACCAACCTCGTTTTGGCCAGTCAAGAGAGAAACCACGACCCCTGGCCTCCAACTCACGAAATTGGGCCTTACGCGATCCTGTGCAAGCGATGTAAAATATATATAAAAGAAAAGAAAAATTTTGAGTCCACCCTTTTTAACCATAGTTTATGACCGGTTTCGATTGACGGGCGGCCGCATGCGGTAGAATGTGGCCGGTCCGTCACACTTTGCAAGATGGTTCTCAGAGAGCAGGAGAAGACTCTACAATCTGGAGGCTAAGAATGGGATTGGAAGGTGAACGCTTTTAGAGAGAGAAAGAGGGAGTTCTACTCAAACACTGTATGTGTTCGTAGCTTAGATTGTATTAGAAAGTCTCTGTTATCTTAGAAAGCGTGTGTTCTTTTAAAAGCGTGTTCTGAAAGCCTATCCTTCCCAGAGTGGAGATTCTGGGTTTATATAGATGGTGGGAGAGCCACCTTCTTTAGCCTAGCGTTGGGCAACCTTCTCTGAGTTGGTGGGCGTGATTTAATGGAACATTTTTCTTCTGAACAGTGTAACGGATCTCCAGATTATCTGCTTTTCTTTCATATTCTTGTGACCGTTAGACTCTGTCGTTGGCGCTGAATCCATTGCTGCTAATTGAGAGAAGATCAGCTTTTAGGAAAGCGTGCAATCATAGAAAGGATTGTTGCTTTTCGTGTACGAGATCGTCTGTCAAATTGAGCCTGGCCCGTATTAGGTTTACTGTCTCTCACGGCCTGCTACTACAGTACTTCCGGTCAACAGAAGTGTTGACCGTCTTGAAGGAGCGCTCTTGGCCGTTTGTTGTGCGCCGAGCGGTCAACGCGTTAGCGTTGACCGTTTAACGTGCGTTGGACTTTTATGGATTTTAGGCCGCTTTCTTATTGAGCCTACCAGCTATGGGCCTACCCATCAAAAGTATTTTGGATCAAATTACTAGAATATTATATTAGATTTGAGTTCTACTTCTTCAATCCAAACCCAACCCAATGCCACCAGCTCTACATCAATATGTCACTTCAAACTAATTGTTCATTCCTGCTGTGTTTAGGGTTAGACGTATTATAAAATATCGAATTTTCATCCTCCTTAGAATGTTATGCATTGGATTTATATTTTAAAATTGAAGTATTATAATAAAGTTGAGTTTTATTCGTACGATTCAAACACAACTGATTCCCAACTCTACAACAGATAGGAGGGTTGCGCGTTACCCTTGAGGTGTAGCCCTTTTACCTCGGGTATGAGACTGCTGGATATCCATGAATCCATGTATTTTTCTTTTAAAAAATTTGCATTAATTTTCTTTAAACAATAAAATAGATAGACAACTGAATTTATATCCAATTGTCCCAAATTTGAGGTAAAGTGACTGCGCCTGGTTGGGATGCGTAGCCCCACTGGACTCCTCTGCATCTACATAATTTCAAACTATTTGTCCATTGTTTAATCCTAATGAAACGCAGGTAAGAAGCTACATGCCATTGGGCCACTAAATCCCCATGTGATCACTACTAGAAGCATAAAATGCAAGGGCCGATGCCTCGAATGGCTAGATCGACAAGGAAAAGACTCAGTGATCTACGTGTCTTTCGGAACCACGACATCGATGAACGACGAGCAGATCAAAGAACTGGCCATCGGACTTCAAAACAGCGAGCAGAAGTTCATCTGGGCGTTCAGAGATGCCGACAAGAGTGATCACTTTACATCAGAAGAAGAAGAAGGAGAAGCAGCAGCGGCGGCCGGAAGAAGATACCGGCTTCCGGAGGGGTACGAAGAGGCGGTGAAAGAGAGGGGTGTGGTGGTTAAGGGCTGGGCGCCCCAACTTGAGATTTTAGGGCACCCTTCAACAGGAGGTTTCTTGAGCCACTGTGGGTGGAATTCATGCATGGAGAGCCTGAGCTTAGGAGTACCAATAGCAGCATGGCCAATGCATTCTGACCAGCCGAAGAACACTGTCTTAGTGACGGAAGTGCTGAAGGTCGGTATCGTTGTGAAGGACTGGTCATGTCGAAACGAAGTGATAACGACTCTAATGGTAGAGAACGCCGTGAGGAGATTGATGGCTTCGAAGGAAGGAGATGTGATGAGGGAAAGAGCTAAAAATTTGGGTTTTGCTCTTAGGAAGTCTGCTTCTGAAGGTGGCACTTCTGGCCTCGAGATGGATTCTTTCATAGCTCATATCACTAGATAAGTTCTGTGTTTTCACCGGCGGTGGTGGCCGGTTCGTGTTGGAGGCTATGATGACTCAAATTAATTTCTTATTTATAATACCGTAAAAAGTTTGCTTTTTTACTAAATTTTTACATATTTAAAGTGACTACCCATGATGACCCGAACCTGATTCATCAAATTCAATTAGAACCATCTACGTGAAAATCTCAAACCATATAAGCCATCAAATATATATTATAAATTTAAATATTTATCAATACGAAACTAATATCTCATTGAGATCTAATACAGACAACTAACAAGCAAACTATTAAGTTTTAATTCATACTGTTGCGTCCCGGGCCTACGGTTGTCGTACGGATTAGAGAACCTTCGGATTCCTCAGCGTGCGACGGCTTCGGAAGAAGGGTCCGGTCTCCGTCTCTGTGAACCTGGACCTGCACAACACAAACAACAAACAAGAGATCAAGGGTCCAGCAGGATTTCTCCCACCGAGGCCGCTCCGACGCTCAAGTCAGCAAATTTCCGCAGTAAATGGAAATGGCGCACGCTAAAGGGGGTGCGCGGAGGAATGCTGTGTAAGTGTATGAGATGCTTGTGCGGTGACGTGGAGAATGCAATGAGCAGGTAGGGGAAGGCCTGGCTTCCTTGTTGCACCGCAACGGGTGGCTAAGTTTTTCGCGATCTCAGGAGATACTGGGAAGGAGAGCGAGTTAGCTACTGCCGACCGGAATGAGGTGGTCCTCAGTTCTGACTCGTTGCTCTCGTGTTATTGATTAGAGAAGAGGGGAGCAGTTGAGTATGATCAGCCGTTTGGACTCTTGATTCAAGAGGATGCTGTTGATGAAGATACTCGGGGAGAGATCCCTTTCTCTGTGGGGTGTGAGGGTTCTTATACACCTCTTCCCGTTGGACTCTTGGGCGCCAAAACGCCCATTGCTTGGGCCATCATGCCGCTGGTCGCTGTCGTGGACCGCCGATCACGCCGGTTGCTCTGTTTTCGTGGCTGGCACGCTGCTGAGCTTTGTTGACCATGCCTGATTTTTCTCTGTGCGGGGATTGGTTGGCAGCCTGCAGACGGCAGCGAGAGTCGTGGGCAGACAGTAGCGTGGGCCGCTGGCGCAGCTCCGGCCACACCTCTATTGGCTAGTCTTTTTGCCTGTTCCCGACGACGCATTTAATGTGCTGCAGGTTTCCGTTGCCTTATTCCATCGCGGGCTCGCGCCTTTCGACCCTTGGGCTGGGCTGACTGCTTTACGTGGGCTTCTGGATCCCTTGTGGGCCGCGGCCTGCTTCGTGGGCCTGGACATGCTTCATGGGCCAGGACATGGGACCCAACACTAGCCCCCATGCCTGGGCCGGCCAGCAGTCGGGCCTGGCATATCCTCTGGGCCCATTTTCGCAGTCTTATATCCTTCCTCGTGCCGTGCCATTTTTGTCGTCTTCCGAGTTCGCGCCTTCCCCAGGAGCCAAGGCAGGCTTTTCAGGCGCTGCCATGACCCGTCACTTCACCAAGCGAGATTCGACGCCTTGGGTTGCGTCTGACCAGCGGTCTCCGCGGTTGCCCGAAAGACGTTTGCTGGATGCCGTGCCGCGCTGGATGAGGGGATGGCTGGCATTTCACCTATAAATAGGAGGACACTTCAAGCAAACTGAGCTCATCCCTTGGCAACCATCGGAGTGACGATGATGAGATCCTGGCTTTCCCCGCCCTTAGCGGGTCCTCGAGAGGGAGTTGGATGGATCAGCCGAACGCTTGAAGCCCTCGTTGAAGACTGTTGTAGCCCTTATCCTGCAGTTTGCCTCCTTTGCTAATGAGGGTGGCTCGGCCATTCTGCTATCGCCGCGCACTTCCTTTCGGGTTGTGGCCTGGCTGGCTTGAGCGGATCTTTGGAGGATCCCCGCGGATGCCTTCACCTGTTATGTGACGGCTTTCGCAGGGGATCGCCCCGCCAACCACGCCAGGGTGCTAACCACGGAAGGGTCGCGAGGTCAGTAGCCCTCCGTGGAAGCTGGGCTTCTCACCCAACTTTCCCGGGGTGCCTGACCTTGGTGCTTCCCGGACCCTCGTGGGTTGGACTCTTTAAACCTCCACGAGGGGATGCCCTTCGCCTCCGAACCAGTGCGCTTGGCGAAATACCGACTGCTTTCGCCGTCGGGATCTGATGTAGATCACGTTCGTCGAGCTCATCTGGGGCACGGCAGTGGAGCATACGGGACTCCGCACCATAGTCTTCTTTCGTCTTTCTCGCAGCTTTATGGTCGCAAATCTTGTACTTTGTAAAAAAGCATTGATTAATAAAAGAAGTAACCTCTTTTTGCCTTCAATTTTCATCTTGTCTTCGTGAATGTTTTTCCGTCGCCGGGCGCTTTGCCCCGTGGATCCACGTGTCGTTCTGCGAGAACTTGAGGGGTTCCTGTCAGCCGTCACATCTCTTGGGGTGGCCAGCGCATTTAACTCCTGCGCGGCCAAGAGAAGTCGTTTCGTTTTGGAAACTCGCGAGCTTTCAGGGGCCTCCCACGTGGAGAATCCTCATTGGCCCTTCCTTAAATTCTTTCCGTCTTTTGGAGTTGCCGCCCTTTCAGGAGAAAACTCGCCTATATAAACACGCCGCTGTCTCCCGAAATCTGGCACCTCTTTGTACTTGCACATATATCGGCAGTTTGAACTTCCCCTGCGTATTTTCTTGCCGCGAAATCAATGGAGGACACATCCAGCGACTCAAAACGCTCCTCTGGTGAGTCCGAGTTTGGCTCTCACGTTCCCGGGTTTTCAGGCGCCGGTACTTCAGGGGAGGCCCGCTCCGAAGCTACCGTTGCTGGCCCTTCACGATGTGGGGGAGCACCTCCAGGTTTTGAGAGAGTCCAGCCACGTCAAGGGGCCGTTGCGGCTCAGGTAGAGTGGCTGAGGGCCCGCGTCGCACATCTGGAGAGCGCCTGGGCTGAGTCGGAGGCCAGGGCCACGCGCCTGGTGGGTGCCAACGTGGGGGCGCAGGCCCGCATATTGGCACTCGAAGGAGAAACGGAGCGACTCAGGCAACGATACGAGGCTGAAGTTGCCGCGTTGCGGACGGAGGCTAGGATCACTCGCCCTGCGGGTGCCAACGCGGACGTGCAAGCCCGCGTGCTGGCACTCGAAGAAGAACTCGAACGGCTCAAGCAACAGTACGAGGCTGAGGTTGCCGGGTTACGGTCGGAGCTGAGGATGAGGCTTCGGCCAGAGGGAGTGGATCCCGCCTTGGAGCGGTCTTACTTTGATGATGGTGCCGTTTCGGTTTCCCGCCTCCTGGCTTGGCGTTGCCTATTTAAACCAAATGATGAACGCTCCCTCTCTTGTGCCGATTTCTTCCCCTTTTACACTTGTGATTTTTGAGAGATAAATGGCAGCAAAGAGAGAGAGCTCTTCTTCTTCCCGTGCTCCCAGAGCCGCGCGCCATGGTGTTCACAACACCAAGTCTGTCTTGACTGCTGGGTACATTGCTTCTCTTATAGTCGACTACGGGATTTCCAGTGACTGAAGTTACCGCGCTCCCGACGTGTTGGACAGAGCCAACGCCCCCCCAGCGGGCTTTATCACGGTGTACGAGCACCATCTGAGGGGGGGCTTCGTTACTCGCTGAACTGCACGCTGTACGCGGTGGTAGACGCTCTGGGAGTCTCGATGGCAAGGCTGAATCCCAACGCCTTGCGCTATCTGGTATCTCTGTGCGTTTTTGCTCTTATCCATGACTGCGCTTTTAACGCCAAGGCAGCGAGGATGATTTTTCGGTTCACGGAGTCGGAGGACTGGGTATCGCTGTCCCCCAAGCCGGGGTTCCACCCTCGCGGCACCAATCCTGACTCAGTGAAGGGGTGGAAGGGGCGCTTCTTCTTCTTGCAGGAGCCCCCTAACTCTGAGCTTTCGAGGGTGTGGGGCCCAATCTCAGATTATTTTTGGGACAAGCCAACCGATGAGGACGCTGCAGAATCTTTGAAGCTGATATCCGCCATCAAGTCGGAAGAGGAGAAGTTTTTGATCCAGGGTTATTACCTCACATCCGTCACGTTCGAGATCTGCAGATGGGGACCTCTTGCGGGTTGGGCGATAGCCGGACCTGGCAAGGAGTGCCCTGGAGATACAGCCACTTCTCTACCGCCCAGGGGGAATGAGGAGGGAAGTTGCTCGTTGCTGGAATCGTCGTCGAGCGACGATGAGGACGCGGCCGCCCTTAAACGGCTAAGGGAAGCCGAAGGGACCCTTCTGAGGAGGTCCAGGAGACGACTCGCCGGTCCTTCCATTGTGAGAAGCCCCGCTCCGATGAGACCTGCGAGCGCGGGTCGCCAGAGGGAAACCGCCGAACCCTCGTCGACTTCGATCGCGGGACTAGCCGCTCACGAAGTCTGCGAGGTAGAGTCTCTACCCGCGGGGAATCCACCCGCTCGTTGTATCGTTGAGGCGACAGATGATGTTGTCGTGTTAGAGGGCCCGGAGGAGCCATTCGCCGCTGCTCCTGAGCTAGCAGCGGAGGTCAGGGGGCCTGTAGAGCCACCTGTGATCTTTGCGGAGCCCATCTCTGAATACAGGCCTCCGGAAGGTTCGATCCCATCTCCAGAGGAAGGCGTCACGTTCGTCGCTGATCCGGTCGGGGCTAGCGAAGGGGCAGCCGGGACGTCCTCGAGGCAGGAGCCGCCGAGCGCTCCTACGGCCGCCGCGCTTCCAGCCAGCCCGCCTCTAGCAAGCGAAAGAGCGGAACCCCAGGGAGAAGCTTCCCTGAGTGATCTCGCACACTCTCCGCGCGTCACCCCTTCTCCGGTACGGTCGCTTCCTTTTGGCCCTCTCCTTTTGTTGCTTACTTTGGGAATGTCTCTGATCTTGCTTTCTATGCAGGATCCCAGTAGCGCGGACCCTTTCGATGCGCAAGCCATCCTCTTTCATGGGGACCTGCAGCGGGCCATCTCCAATGGACGGCAGCTCGTCTACAGCGGCCAGGCCCAGATCGCATCTCTTAAAGAGGAGAACGGGCGGCTGTGGAAGAGAGTGGAGCAGCTAGAGGTTCTTCTCACCGCCGCAGAGGAAAGAGTCGCCAGGTTCGCCAGAGAAATGGTTGGCCGGCATTCTTCTTCAGAAATACAGCGGGCGTTGGAGGCCCGGTATTGGGACGGCATCCGCCTATGTCGCAAAATTGCTTCCCTGGCCGCTCCCCACGTTCCTGAGGGCATTTTTCATCCGGGAAACACCGGGGTAGATGCGGCGTCTCGGTTGAAGAATTTTCACGAGGTGGCTGGTCCGTCGAGCATGCCAGATTAGTCTTGGCTTGTGTTGGTTTTTGTGATTGGCCCTTGTCATTGTACCATGTTTGCTTTTTCCGTATGAATGAGAAGCATCCTTTTATACTTCGCATCCGTGCCTTTTCTATCGTAGAGTGTTGCTTGCTATTTCCTTTTGTTTTCGTCC
>JAODPA010067313.1:0-10611 GCA_025585075.1 Nepenthes mirabilis | reverse complement strand
GATTATTAACTTTAAAATTTAATAATTTAAATAACGTCGTAAACGCTGTAATATCCGTACAATATTTCAGCGCCCAGTCCTCGAAGTTAACAGGTCTCGATTCCAATAACTGGAGACTATAAATAGTGAGCTCACGTCTTCATCTCTTCGGTGCTCAATTCTAAGTTTATTACTTGGACTTGAAGAAACTTACTTGACCTTTGTGTTATGGCAGACCAACCACCTTTTCGTCCATGGATCTGGCTAGCTTCTCGATCACGGCAAGCTCCACCACCAGCCCCACCACCTGCACCGGTGGCAGCACCACAGGACCAAGCTCAGCTTCCGGCTTCACAACCAAGGCCTCCTTTCCTCGCTCCGTTTAGGCCTGTCGTTGTTCAGCCGCAGCCAGCTCCACCACCATCTGCCCCGGCTGTTCCTCGACCATCACCACCTCCCGCCACCATTTCATCACTCATTGAAAACCCTCCTCCTGCAACCTTCCCCCTTCCATTAGCAACAGCTCCAAAATCTCCGTCCATAGTTGCCGCCACTACTCCGCCGGCTTCAAGAGCTCCGGAGCCGCGTGTTACTACCTCCTCACCGGCAACCATGGCGGCTCCGACAATCACAACTCCAAAATCTCCATTTACTGCCTCCTTACCTGCATCGAGAACCCCGCCATCTCCATTGCCTTCATCTCCTGCAACTAAAACATCTCTAGCAGTGCCAGCTTCCTCTTTGCCCAAACGCTTCACCACCACCCCCACCGTCACCACCATCACCACTCCAAATTTGTCACCGAAAACGGTCAAGCCTTTGGCGCAGATCACTATACCACCACCTTCTCCACTTGCCCAACCCCCTCCATTTTCAAGGTCAGAGATAGTAGGCGAGCCACAGATCCGCGCAGAAGCGGAAAAGAAAACAGTATTTGTTCAGGAAGCCATTGAAAAGCCAAGTCCCTTCACTCATGAGCCTAGCATTACTCCGATTGACAAGTACGGAAGTGATGGCGGGAAAGATTTCCAGAAGATGACTTCAGAAAAGATCAATGGTGCGAGGATTTTAACAATGGCGGGTGAAAACAAAGGTGCTCTCATGGAACTGGGCTATTCACAGATGACGCACGGCATCCAAGAGGGTAACCAAGATGATTACTCCTCCAAGAACCACCATGCAAGCAGCGACGGCAATGATTCAGTAAGGGTTTACAGTGGCAGTGATAGTGGTTCAAAGACGAAAGATAGGGCCCGCAGGTTTGATGCATACTACATGAACAGCAATGTGCAGGGCGTGAACAACTCCATCCTCTTCAACTGTTCTTGCACTCACCATGATCCTGGTGTCCACCTTTCCCTCTCAGGAAAGCCATCTAATAAAAACCGTCATGGCAGCAACCTCAAGGACAGTTTCAACAGCCAAAAAACTTAGGGTGAAGAATTAAAGAAGTGTCCTCACGAGTTTGAATCTCGTCTTTCGCGTGAAAGAATAAAGGTGGCAATGGTCACAAAATCAAGATCATCTTTTTTTTTTTCTTTTTTTTGTGGGGAGTTTGATTCTCCACTTCTATGTAATAGTATCGAAGGTGGTGTTGTTGAATGGTTGTTGGTCCTTATGATGCATGGGGAATAAATATGTTTTCTTACTAATAAAAAATTTCTGATTTTATTTTATAGATTTAGACCAAATTTACATGACCTCATTTATAATTTTTTCCTAACCATGGTTGTGTGTTTATGTGCTTATCGTAAACTAATGATTTATAATATTTTTTTTAAAATATTTATATGTACTTCTGATGTATTTCTAGATTCAAATTTCGAATAGATTCAAATCGACTTGATCGTCTCGATCCGACTCCGTTCATTGAGTTTAGACCCTACACACCACTACAGCAAATAAGATGTCAAGTGCAAACATGATACTTTCCCACCGAAAATACTTCGACACTCAAATCGGTAATCAGCCTTCGATTTTTAAGAAGGGAAATAAAAATGAGAGCAGAAAGAAGATGAAGGGGGTTTGAAATGGGTGTTTGGTTCTAGACGAGAGAAGAGTTCTTTTAGCCCATGAGGAGCACCGTCTCTCAACCTTGTGGTCGCAAAAAACGTAGAGAGAGAGGGCGAGTCTGAGTTTTATAAGTGTGAAAACTTGAAGAACTGTTAGAGTACTATGAAAACTTTAGAAGAAAAGTGTGCCTCAGAGGTCTGAGTAATGAGCGTGTGATTTCAACAGTGAGCGCTTGCAGTCTTAGAAGTGAGTATACCCTGGAGTATAGACTCCACGGGCTTTTATAGATGAAATACTGGACGACCTTCCTTGGGCATGAAGATTTGATTCCTGCAATCTGCCGAGTGACCTTCCTTGGGTAAGAAGGCTTGATTTCTACAATTTGTTGGGATTGCTTTCTTTCCTGATGGGTAACGGCTATCAGGATTACTTGCCTTCCTTCTACACATTACTACCATTAGGGTTTACAGTGAGTAGAAAGAGAAAATCTAGCGCTTTTCTTATGGGACATGCGCTGAATCTATTGGTATCCATTATAGTAATGATTACCTTCTGAAAAGGCGTGAAATCAGGAAAGTGAGCCATTACTAGTCGTGTACGGAGGTATAGGCCCTACTGGGCCTGGCCCAAGTGAGGCTTTCTTTCCTAGGCTGGCCTATTATAACACTTCAGGTCAACAGAAATATTAACCGTCTCATGGGAAGTCTGTTGGCCGTCCGGTTTGGCCTCTCATCCGGTCTGGTGTTGACCGTCCAAGCGCGCATGTAGGCCTTCGTGGATCTGGACCGTTTTTCTTATTGGGTCAGCCCCATTTGGACATACCAATCACTAGCCCCTATACTGGTGGTCTGAATTCTGACTTCCAATATATTTATGATGGGATGTGTCTGACCGTCGTCCATTAAGGTCTATTGGGCTTGTGGCGGAGTTGTTGACCGTCTAGCGCAAAGCCCAGTGTGCCTCTAAAATGTTGAGTGGATTAGTTAACCGTCTGAGCCAAACTCTGGAGAATTGTGGAAGGGCATGTTGACCGGATTCGTTGACCGTTTAGGCCATAATCCGGGAAACTTATTGAAGGAAGTATTGACCAGATTCGTTGACCATCTGGTCTAAAATCTGGAGAACTTGGTGAAGGAAATATTAACCAGATTTGTTGATCTTCTAAGTCAAATCCGGTGGACTTGATGAATGAAGAAATGTTGGCCGAATTTGTTGATCGTCTAGTTCAAATCCGGAGGACTTGTGATAGTTAAAAAGACGCGCCATCATTAGCCGACCTGTCAGATGAAAAGGCGGCCATGTGTCTGCATGCGATGAATTCAAGATCCCGATAATATATGCATCAGAGGATCTGATTCGACAGTATCCTTTCAAGAAACAACACGTGGCAACAATAATGGTACACTTTTATGAGATGGTTAGTGGGCTCTATATTCACACTGGCCTTTAAATTGTCCGTCCATTTTCTTTTTGAATTTTTTCATACTTTCCTTCATCATCCTTTGCCTGAAAAAAAAACCCCAAGTGTCTTGCTACCTCTTCCGTTTCCACATCCATAGCTGCCTCTGTTACCGATATTACTTTGCTCCTTAACGAGGGTAATGTGAAGGAGTTATACGTGAAGTATAATATTCCTAAGG
The DNA here is from genome assembly GCA_025585075.1 of Nepenthes mirabilis. Classification (NCBI taxonomy): domain Eukaryota; kingdom Viridiplantae; phylum Streptophyta; class Magnoliopsida; order Caryophyllales; family Nepenthaceae; genus Nepenthes; species Nepenthes mirabilis. Next base: position 6,979 of record JAODPA010067313.1, on the reverse strand, counting down.
AGTTGAATTCCGAGTTCTTGGGAAGGATGACAGGGCATTCCTACCACTTGAGGACTTCGTGACCATCTACGATGCCCATTTGAGGAGTGGTCTGCGTGTTCCAGTTCCTGATGAACTGCTGACGATTTTTCAAGCATTCCAAGTCCCAATCGCACAATCCCATGTGAACACGGTGTGATATCTATACTCCATCTATATATTCCTTCATCAGCGTTTGAGGTGGCTTACGGTAGCGATGGTCAGAGGGCTGTTTAAGTCCAACCAGGGAGCGGAGTGAATTTTTCTGACCCCACGCGATGGTCTCCAAGTAAGTACTGCCATATACGACTCTTTGAAGAATTGGAATAATCAATTCTTCTTTATCTGAGTGGGTAAGTCTTGGCCGTTGGCTAAGGAGTGGGGTAAGGTGCCCGAGATCTATATTGGGATGCCCTCTAGAAGGAGATGGTATCCGTGTCGTGACTGTTCAAATTGGTTGAGAGCCATATTGGAGAGTTTCGGAGAGACCACTTGGTTTCTCATGTTGAGGCCAAGAAGGTCAAGTGGGGGCCTCCTCTAGAGCCGAAGATGAGGAAACTGCCTAGAAAGAGGAAGGCAGGGTCCCTTGTGATCAGAGAGCCATCCAGTGAGGGGTCTCTCGAGGGTTCTAGGGTGAAGAGAATGGTGATGACCTCTTCGTCCTCCTCCCCCGAGCAAAGGAACGTGCTGGCCGGCTAATTTTTAGGAGTTGGCAATAGCTCCGATCTGGGCGGTGTTGAGCCCGTTAACGAGGCATTTAGGGCCAAGTTTCAATCATCCGCCAACTTTGTCGTTCTGGCCTTGTCACAACCGAAGTATGTGGGGCCAGTGAAGTCCCCTACGGAGCCCGCAGTGGAGCAGGCCGTTGATCTGCCGGAGGAGACGCCATCCGGGGAGCCCAAGGAGGCGCTTGCTGTGCCTCCTGTTGTATTAATTGTTGCACCATTGGAGGAGTCTGCTACTGGGGAGTTCCAGGAGGCTTAAGGGGCACCAACCGTTGGAGATCCTGTTCAGACTGTTGGTGAGATTGCGGAGGTACAGGAGGAGCCCTCTGCCAGGGAGCTGTCAGGGATGGAAAATCTTTCTGTGGGACTATCGGAAGAGCTTGCGGAGGAGGTTACCGTCAGGCCTGTTCAGGAGGGGTCCACTCCTAGTCCACCGCCGTAGGAGCCAATGCTGCACGTCAAGCCAGAAAAGCCGGTACGAAGGATCTAGTAGATATACTTTTATAATTTGCCTTACCTTTAATTTTGCCGTTACTGACCTTTATCTTTCTCACAAACTGACAAAGTCACAAGCGCAATCATCAAGGTGCTTGGACAAAGAAATAAGGTGATCTCTGATAGGGATATGGAGATCGCTTGGCTCGATATGGAGTTGGCGGCCATGAAGGCGGAGCATCGTGAAAATGCGGCCGCCTTAGAATCTGTACCGGCATGCTTAGAGGCGGAGAATGCCAGACTAAGGGAGGTGAACACTGGCTTGAAGGATGCTGTGGTGGCTAACCTGGTGGAGGAGAATGACCATCTGAAGGAGGAGAATGAACGTACCACGAGGCGCATCAACTAGCTCACGGGACAGATGACCACTTTGGAGAATAAGTTAAGCCTCTGCATTCACCATCACAAGGTCTCGGATATGATGCTGGCACGATTATGGGAGGGGATCAATATCAGCCGACATATTGTGCAGCTGATTGATCCTGATTTTCCAGTGGAGTTTATTGACCTTTCAAACCGGTTTGCCTAGTGTCGCGAGAGCCTCGTGGCGGAGCCATGGAGCCGTCGAGGGACACCACCGCCTCCTTAGCTTTTTGTGACCTTAGCTCTTATTTGTTTACTGATGTAAATGTATATTGTCATAAGCAATAAAATGAGGATTTTTATGGACATCGTGTGCCTTTACTTTTATTGCTATTTTCAGATTGTTCGTTATTGTACTGGCCGGCCAACTTGGTGTACTATTCACAAGTTGTCCGTCTTCCTTGTTTAGGGCACTTTTGGTGCTTCCTGAAGGACTTAGGTCTTTGGGGAGGCCTCAAGGTTGACATTGATGTCATGTCAAACCTACCTGATACTCGTGCATGAGTAAGGCTTGGTGGCCCTACCCAAGCGTAGACTTGGGCGGCCAGCTTCGGAGGAATACTTTGCTCCTATCGGCCATCATTGACTAATCACGCTATCTCCTTGTGAAGGAGGTTGTCGCGTGTGCTTTGCAAGCCCCCTAAAATTTTGACAGTGAACGGGTCACTTAGATGACCAAGATTTAGATACGACCGCTTATGGGCTCCAGGATAACCAGGGTTTAAATTCGACCTGCTACGGCTGATCGGATGATCGAGGTTTAAATACGACTGCTTATGGGCCGCCTAGATCACTAGGGTTTAAATATGACCACTCACGAGCCGCTTGGATGACTAGGATTTAGTAACGAACAAGTGAAAATCTGTCCGATTTAGGGGCAGTTTAGGTCGCCTTGCCCTGTAATAGGAAAGATATACAAGCATGCAATATATTCAAAAAGAAAGAAACCAATCACAACATATAAAAGGAAATACTTATTTTATTAATTATGAGTTGAGTACAAGTAATTACATACAATTATACGAACTACCTACCTGGGCCCTTATTGGAAGTAGTGTTTGAGGTGGATCGCGTTCCACATCCACGGGACCAATTTTTTGTTCTAATTTCAGAGCTTGTATGTACCGTTTCATAGGATGGCGAAGACTAAGAGAGGCCCTTTCCAGTTTTGGGAGAGCTTATTCCGATTAGTGATCTTACTTATAGCATCGATATTTCGTAAGACCAAGTCTTCAACATTGAACTGTCGTGCCTTTACCTTTTTATTGTAATAGCGGGCAATTCGTTGTTGGTAGGTTGCAGTCCACATCTTCATGGCATCGCGAGCTTCTTTTAATAAGTCTAGGTATTCTCGAATTTTCTGAAAATTACCTTGCAAGTTGAAAGATTCTTCCCTAAGACTCAGAAGCCTGATCTCAACTGGGATTACCGCTTCAATCCCATAGTAGAGACTGAAGGGTGTCTCGGGAGTTGGCTCCTTTGGAGTCGTCTGGTAAGACAAGAGGACGGAGGAAAGCTTGTCTACCCAAGAACCCCCTACGTCCTCTAGCTTAGTCTTAAGACTGTGGAGTAACGTGCAGTTCGTGACCTCCACTTGTCCATTCGCTTGAGAGTACACCACCGAAATATGGACCAGTCTAATGCCCAAGTTGGCGCAATACTTTGTGAAAGTTTTTCAAAAAATTGGGTTCCATTGTCAGTCACTATGACTCTGGAACGCCAAATCTGCTGATGATGCTCTTGCAAACGAATTCAAGAGCGTTATGCTCTGTGATCTTGGCCAGCAGGATGACCTCGACCCACTTGGTGAAGTAGTCAATGCCTATAATAATAATCTTCCTTTACTCCGTCACAATGAAAAACTGGCAAAGAATGTCAAGCCTCCACTGCACGAAGGGCTAAGGAACCTGGAGAAACTTCAACTCGGCGGATGGCTGGTAGTGAAGGTTGCACGAAACTAACAGCTCTAACATTTTTTTACGAACTCGAGTGCATCCTTCTTTATTAATGGCCAGTAGTAACCCTTCCCAACGCGAGAGGTGTAGTTAGACTCCTCGAGGGTGGATTTCGCCTGCAAATCCCAAGGTGGATTTTGCTCAACGCGTAGTCAACCTCCTCGGGGATGAGGCACCGGAGGTATGGTGTCGAGTAATCACCCTCAACCCGTCCATCAACTACGATGTACTAGCCGACTGTCTTCTTGATTCGCTTAGCCTCATCCGCGTCTTCTGGCAGCACTCTGTCGCCAGATATCTTTAGTAGGGCGTCATCCGATTTTTCATCCCAGAGATCTATATCGCTTCCTATTTCTCTATACTGAGAGCATTTAGGACCTCTCGCATATCTCTTAAGTACTGCTCTAGATTTTCAACTGCTGTCGCTCTGGCCAGTTGGTCAACCATCTAGTTCTTAGTTCTGAGAACATGGATGAGGGTTAGCCTGTCGAAACTCCAGGTGGCCTCCCTTACTTTGGTCAAATATTTGGCCAAGTGTGGGTTGCTCACCTTAAAACTCCCGTTAACTTGGTTGACGACTAGCTCAGAATCGTTGCAGATAGTCAGTCGCTTGGCAGAGTACTCTTTGGCTAGTTTTAACCCAGTTAACAGGGTTTCGTATTCAGTAACGTTGTTGGTGGCTGAAAAGTCAAGTCTAAGGAGATATTTCACCTCAAACTCATCAGGGGTTTTAAGGACCACCCTGTCATTGCTATCCGAGCCCGTAGACGATCCGTTTTCGTGGAGGACCCATTCCGGCACTCCCTCATACTATTCTGCATCCTCAGGGGGCTATTTTTTGGGAATTGTGATCATGATCTCGACAATGAAGTCAGCCAGAGCCTACCCTTTAATGGCCGGTCTGGGCTAAAATTTGATATCGAACTCTTCCAACTCGATAGCCCACTTCACCAGCCGCCCAAAAAAGTCAGATTTCTGGATAATACTTTTTAGAGGCTGGTCAGTGAGAACAATTATGCGGTGCATTTGAAAGTACGGCCTCAGTTTCCTGGTGGAGAAAACAAGCACTAAAACTAACTTCTCCGCGTGCGAGTTACGCATCTCTGGGTCGGTCAACATCTTGCTCACATGGTAGACTGGCTGCTGAGTGTCAAAGTCCTGGCATATGAGGATGGAGTTAAGGGCCGCCTCTGACATTGCCAGGTAAAGGTATAGCTCCTCTCCGTCCATGGATGACGTTAGTAATGACGGGTCGGCCTGATGCTGCTTCAACTCATTGAAGGCTGCCTGGCACGCCACCGTCCATTTGAAACCATTTGATTTGGTCCCCCTAAGAGCCTTAAAGAACGGCTGGTACTTGTCACCAGACTTAACTAAGAAGTAGGACAAGGCTGCCAACTGTCCGGTCAGCTGATGGACATCCTTGACTCTCCACGGTGGAGTAATGTCCGCGATAGCCTTGATCTTCTCTGAGTTTGCCTCGATCCCTCGTTGAGAGATGATGAAATTCAGGAACTTACCCGAGGCCACTCCGAAGATGCACTTGGCCGGATTCAGCTTCATTCGATGTGCGCGGAGTACTTCAAATGATTCTACCAGATCGCAAATATGGTCACTGGTGGTCCTACTCTTGACGAGCATGTCATCAATGTATACCTCTATATTGCGGCCGATCTGCTTCTCAAATATTTTATTCACGAGCTGCTGCTAATTGGCTCCTGCATTCTTCAGACCAAATGACATTACCTTATAATAATAAGTGCCCTGATCTATCATGAACGGAGTGTGCTCCTTGTCCTCAGGATCATCCGAATCTGGTTATAGCCCGAATATGCGTCCATGAAGCTCAACAGCTCATATTCGGACGGGGAATCAAATAGCAAGTCGATCCTGGGAAAAGAAAAGTTGTCCTTCGGGTAGGCTTTATTAATATCGGTAAAATTGATGCACATTCGCCATTTTTCATTGCTTTTCTTCACCAGGATAACATTAAAAAGTCAGTTCGGTTATTGAACTTCCCTAATAAAATTGGTGTCCAGTAGCTTCCTTACTTCCTCCAAGATGGCGACCAACTTTTCAATCGAGTGGTTTCTCTGCTTTTGCCTGACGGGCATACAGTCGGAATCGAGGCCCAACTTGTGGACCATTACTCCGGCCGAAATCTCAGGCATGTCAGCTAGAGTCCACGCGAAGATGTCAGCATTTTGTCGTAAGAGTGTGATCAGCTCGTTGCACAGTGTGCCAGTGAGTGAACCGCCGATTTGCACGCACCTTTTCGGATCCTCCGGGTTCAGTGGAACTAGATCAGTTGCCTCACCAGATTGCATCTACTACAGAGCTGTTTTGTCTCGATGGTCGAGTTCTCCTGCCGACCTGGTGCTGCCACTAGGAGCAATTTGGGACATGTAACATGTTTGTCCCGTACCTAGTCACCAAACATTTTGTCCACACCGTATAGTGTCAAGAATTTTATTTTGAGGTGCAGTATCAAAGTAACGGCTCAGAACGTTGTTAGGCACAGGCGGCCTAGTATAGCGTTGTATATGGAGGGCAGGTTGATTACCAAAAAGGTGAGTGTACGACTTGCCATTTTTTAGTATATTTTCAGGGTGACCTCCAATTGGATTGTCCCTTGGATGGGCACCGACTCATTGTCAAAGTCGTATAGAGAGCCTTCGACAGGTTTTAATTAACTCTTTTTTAAACTAAGTTTAAAAAATGCATCAAGGTAGAGCAAGTCACGCGAACTTTCGTTATCAATGATACTCGTTTCAATTGGTAGTCGACGCTACCGTCCGAAATGAGGGTGGATACAAAAAGGGATCTGCTTGGGGAGAAATTACATGTGCTAAGTCACTGTCATTAAAACTAATGATATTATCCGCGGTGCGCTGCTTCTCCCTACCAATCTGCTGCTCCTTGTTGTCCGCTGGATTCTTAGCTGGTCGAGTAGCAATCATAATGACCACTCCCGTCGCAACCCGATTCCGCAGAGGGGAAGGCTCTGTTCCTTCTCTGCCTGCAGTGCTAGAGCTCTAGCAAAGGTTCTTGACGAACCTGGTAAGGTGGTCTCTTTGAATTAACTCTTCTATCTCCCACTGGAGAGTCTTGTAGTCCTCTATGGAGTGTTCGAAAGATCGATGAAAATCGTAGTATCGGTCAAGGAACTTCTCCTCACAGATTTGTATGAGGACGTTTGAACGTGTATCGGTCAAGAGCGTCAAGCTGATCATCCCATATTCCTTGCGCTCTGACGATCTGGTCCTGTGATGCTTCCTGCGGGAGTAATTATTGTCGTTGAACTTGTAATATCCCGGATTTTATTTGGACCAATTTAATATCAATTGTAATTTTGGGTATTTTAGGCGTAACAAAAATTATTTAAATATTCAAAAATTTTGGGAGGATGTTTTTGTCGGTTGG
>JAODPA010067312.1:0-10612 GCA_025585075.1 Nepenthes mirabilis | reverse complement strand
AATCAGCATCAGGGTAGAATGGACCGCAAGCTGAAACTACCAAAACTAGCTAGAAGCATAAATCAAGAGCAAAGTGAAAGACTCTGCCGAAGAAGTGGGCATATGTAATTAACACCACAACCGTCAATCACAAGAGCCAACACGGTGGCAGCAGCAGAGAGAGGCTTTACAGCACCTCCTACATCAGTAGCTGCTCCTCACAGCAAATTCAGTCCACCACCAACAAGATCAGTTCCCACTTTGCAGCCACAGCTACACATTAGAAGCATGGCATAAGCCAAACCACCACCTCATCCAGAGTCCATTTGCTGTCATCCAAAACAGTGCCAGTTGATGAAGCCCACCTAACCGGACCTCCACCAGACATAGCAAGTACCCAACTGTTAAACAGCAGTTTGGCACCAGCCACCTCATTCCAGAGTACACCATTCAGCAAATCAATATTGGCAGCAGAGCCATTATCATACAAATGGTGCCAACAGCAGCATCCTCCGGCTAAAGTTCATGAGAAAGAACCTGCTTCCGGAGTGGTCCTTGCTATGAGGATTCCAGTTTCGGAGTAATACCTGCTTTGTTTCTTTTTCCGGAGTTCTTTTGCTTCTGAGGACTCCGGATCGGGAGCGTTTGTTGCCTTTCATACAAAAAAAAAGAGCCGTGTGATCTCCGGCTTCCGGAGTGGATCTTGTGCGCTGCTTCTTCGGAGATTTTGAGGCCTCCAGGTGCAGGATTGCTTTGTTTATGGGACTCCGGATCCGGTGTGCTTTCTTTGGGGACTCCGGATCCGGTGTGTTTTCTTTCTGCTTTCTTTTTGTGCAAAATGAATCAGGAGCTCCTTTGCTGTAGCTGTTTCCGGATTCCAAAAAAAAAAATTTCACCTCTTAGCTTTTGATTCCGGAGTGCTTTTTCTGCACTCCGGATTCCGGAGTGCTTTTTCTGCACTCCGGATTCCGGAGTGCTCTTCTCTTCTGCTACGCAGCTTTTACCGGAGCTTTTGTGAACTCCGGATTCCGGAGTGCTTTTTCTCTGGCACTCCGGAACCGGAGTGGTGCTTTGCTCGTCTGGTTTGTCCTTTGAGCCTGTAGCTTCGATGTCTGAATCCGGAATTGGTTCTCTCTAAGGACGGAGTGGATTTAGTTAAAAAAAAAATCTTAACTTCCTGGCTTTTATTTTCGGAGTGCTTTTTGTGCACTCTGGACTCTGGAGTGTTTCCACTCTCTTGTTTCGCTTCTTTTGCCGGAGCATTTGAGAACTCCGGATTCTGGAGTGCTTTTCTCTCTGGCACTCCGGAATCCGGAGTGGTGATTTGACCGTCTGGAGTGTCCTTTGAGCCTGTTGATTCGTTATCTGAATCCGATGCTGGTTCTCTCTAAGACGGATTGGAGTTAAAAAAAAAAGGTTAATCAATTACTTGTTTGGGGCTGTTTTCATTGCCTCATTTTGGGCGGAGCATCTCTGTTGCTTCTCTCGGTGTGACTATACCGGAGAGCTTCTTTTGACTTCTTGGTCAAGGTGTTGGATTCCCACTGGAACGGTGCGCTCTTGTCAACTTGGTCGGATTGTTCTGTCATCTTGGTCGGATTTCATCGATTATGTCTGAGGTGTGCATGAGCTCTGGTATGCATGTGCTTCCCTTAGCTGGATTTCTCTTCTCTCCTTGGATGGAGTGCCTCAGTCGGAGTGCATTTCTGCTCTTTGGATAGAGTGCCTCAGCCGGAGTGAATTTCTGCTCTATGGACGGAGTGCCTAAGCCGGAATGAATTTCTGCTCTATGGACGGAGTGACTTCTCGTGGAATTCGTTGCGGGTGCTTTTTTGCCGGAGTTTATTCTTGTCTCCTAGGACGGAGTGGAATGGCAATTCTGGCGTGATCGCTCTGCCTAATTGGACGAAGTGTGCTGGTTCGTCTCGCCTTTCCCGGAGTGTTTTGCAGTCTCCGTGGACGGAGGTGTTTAGAGCTCTTTTTTCTTCCACAGTCTGTATTTTTCTAAATGACTTGTGTCATGTGTTTAGGGGTTTCCCTAATTTCTATGCTTCTTTTCCAAGTTGGCAATACACTTGGAAAGAATCATAATTCATTGTACATTTTAATTTAATTTTAATGCAATTAATTACTTACCAAAAAAAAAAGTAATCCTAAGATTCAAAGTTGTTTGAAGAAGACCAAGGCTCAATTGGGGTTTCAAAACCCAAATCTTTTTTTTTTTTGGTAAGTAATTGCATTAAAAATTTGATAAAATGTATACAGCAGTTATGTTCTTTATCAAGGGTTTTGTCGACTTGGGTAAAGAAACATAGAGACAATGAGACCCCTAAGCCATGACAAACGTCATTAATAAAAAATTACATAATCTGAATCGGCGATAGAAACGCAAACCTAACACAGCACTTGATACGCTCGCCGAAAAAATGGCAATTCAGTTGCAGATCAAGAGCGGCAACCTCTTGTCCTAATCGACACATGATATGCCGGGTTAGCAAGGCCAAACCAGCCTCCTACAAGATGGCGATCGAGCTTGATCAGCATGCCAAACCCACATAGCCAAATAGCAGTTGAAGTACGCATTCCCACACTTCAATTTAAACTCCATTTGAAATCGGCAAAATTGCCCTCATACTAAATCAGCATGTAAAATAGGCAATTTACCCTCAAAACCAAATTGGCAAAAGAGTCCACGTCCGTCAAACCATCCAGCCGCAAACCAAACGGCATCCACCACAAGCCAGATCAGGCAATAGGCAAAAAGGCACCCGCCCAGGTCAGCAAATCTGCACCAGCAAAAGCGCAATCGGCCTTGACTTCAGAAAAATCTGAATACCTGCATATTGGCAGATACCACGGGTTGACAAACCACGTCAACAGGCCAACCCATCCTCTGATGTACGCCAATGATATGCCTAGTCAGCAACGCCAAACCATTCACCATACCAAACCCACATAGTCAACCAGCAGATGAATTACACTTTCTAGCACTTCAATTTAAACTCCATTTGAAAATGGCAATTTTTTTTTTTTGATCCCGTGACAGCAAGAAATGAAACCGGCCAGCGAGGCTCCCCCACAAAATTTTTTTTTCTACAGCAGCCAATGAAACCGACCAACTACCATAATCTAGCCAACAAAACAAGCAAACCAATCAGGCAGAACAAAAAGGAAATCCAAACCAGACTCCCCCCCTTTTTTTCTTTTTCCTTCATTTTTTTTTGGTAAGTAAGTGTGTATTTTGGATTTAAGGAAGAAAATAAATTTACAAAAATTATGTTATAACTCTAAATTTTTTGACTTGGAGTTAGTACATAACAAGGTAGGGCATACCCCGAGCAACAATAACATCAAAGGATATTTCAAAAACACCTCTAAGAGGAAAAGGCTAAAAGACTAAAAATGATCAGAGTCAGTATACATAAGCAAATAAAAATGCTTCCCAAGTATTTCAGCAGCTGGAATCAACATGCAACACCTCGTAGGGCTGGCTCACCCACGAAAGCAACCCAGCTCCACATCAGTTTCGTTGCACAGCAGGAACTGGCAGGACCGCAAAAAGAGCAGCAGCAAGATTGCTCCATCCTGTAGCCTTCCAGGGCCAACCAATTGATCCAACACTGCACTCGGGCGCAGCATCCAGCCGGATCAACCATATTAATTGAGGTGACAACAGAGTCTGAAGACCATGTGCACTAACCAGCCAGCACCAAGATCCAACACAACAGACACTGCACCCGGGCGCAGCCAGAGAAGCTGGCACCAGTTATTCCAGCACTTACAGGGCATTGCTACCGAGAACAGACGATGGGTTTTAGAACCAAGTAACCACCAGCTGCATCCAAATCAATATCTCAAAGGCTGCAATGGAGCACCATAATCCAAATATTCATCAACAGAGTGGGGATGAATAGCCAAGCAACACAGCACCATCCACTTCAGGAGCAAAAATCAGCATCAAAATTGCAGCAAACAACCTTCCACCAGAAGGAGCATCAACTCAGCCCATTTGCTGTCATCCAGACAGTGCCATTTGGTGACGCCCAGCTAACAGGTCCTCCACCAGACAGAGCAAGTACCCAGCTGTTAAATAGCAGTATGGCACCAGCCATCTCAATCCGGAGCACTTCTACTTCAGCAGAATTTTGGAAGCAGAATCAAATCAGACAAGTGGAGCCCGTAACCAGCAAGAGGAAATGCATCTGGAATGCATTCCCATGATTGCTATACAGCAGATGACATTTCAACAGCAACGGGATTCTGCATCCCTAACTCTGTAAGGACACCCAACAAAGCCAAAATAATATCCCAGCAAATGATCACGGCCGTGACCAGATGGTTGTCACGGCAACAGGCTATTTTCAACATCAAGATCTTCAGATCAACGTCACCAGTGCAGCAAAGCAACAGCAAACCTCCAACAAAGCGAGGAACATCAGCTTTCAGCCGGCATCAGAGCAGGGCAACCACACAGCATCGGAGGCACCCAAACAACTTTATTATCAGCCAATAACACCCAGAAAGCCAGAAAAGCTCCACCAGCACCCCCCTAGGATCGAGGGGATGCCTTGGACATAGTGGATTTTTTCTTTTTTCGAGATCTAGCCGGCTTCCAGGGAGCATTATCCAAAGCCAAATCCTCGTTAACGTTAAAGAATTTTTCTTGAGAGTAGTCTACAGCCGTTCCCATGCATATTTCAACATTAGGGGCAGAACCACAGTCCATGTTTCTTTAAAATTCTAGCAATAGGACTTGGAGTTGGATCACTATCAGATTCAGGATCAGTGACCAAATCGATAGGATGCATATCAGGGGGGCCATCCTTGCATCCAGAAGCACCCGAATGGCATCCAGGGAGCCCACAGTCAGCAGAGGCAGCCTCAAAGTGGTAGCATGGTGAGGGACCGAGTACAACAAAGGAGGATGGAGGCGCAGGATCATTCTGAAGACCACAAGCAAAGGGTACCAAAGTGGTCATTGGCTCCGGATCAGGAAAAGGGGAACTTTGGCTTGTAAGCACCAGCACCACTGGAGGGAGGGTTTGAGAGCTAATCCCTGCTGATTTGCATCCAGCAGATGGAACAGAAGACAGGGCAGTCTGCTGATTATACAGCTGCAAGATAGCAGGGCAGGAGGCTATTTTGGGGAAACTAACCTCCATATCCGTCTCAGCCACCTCCAAATAATCGGAGTTCTCAGAATCACACTTCGTAGGAGCCACAGGCAGGCCATTTTCCAAACCAGCCTGATCCCTAGAAGTCAAAGAAGGGGCACCATCCCTGGGTAGAACCCCAGACTCACAACCAGCTACACCAGGAGCATCAGCAAAAACTGTAGATTCATGGGTTTGATAATCCAGTGGCCTAGCGAGGGGGGGCCGGGGAATTCAAGCAAATCCCCAGAGGAAGGGCACTCCAGTAGTAATTCACCTCCACCCGAAGCAAAAGGAGATGACACTTCTAAATTGCAAGCACCTTCCACTAAAGATGGGGGAGCATAAACGACTGCCTCACTCGGTGGAAGATCAGAACCAATTGCCATGACCCCTTGGACATTCTTGTCAGGGGCAGAATTAGAGGGTTTAGAACGAGAGTTGCCAGGTTGCAATCTAGTCTTCTTGGGCAGCGAGCACAACGTGTAGGTTTCCATCCATACTCCACATTCACCATTGAAATGGAATCGGATTCGGGGCAAGGTTGAAGAGCAATACAAGTAGGAAAAGGGCCATCAATACCAACCTCGACACTAATCTTGGTGAAAGATAGATTCTCCATTCGGGCTGTCCTGGGTTCAAGTAGCAGAGGTGTGCCAATGGCACTTGCAACCCAACTAAGCCCGGATGGAGTCCATAACTCAAGCGGCAGGTTAGATAATTTGATCCAAATGGGGTAGCGCTTATGTTCCTCCTTCGTCAAAACCAGGCCAGGAGACCATCGTTTGAGGAAGATTAAATTTCCAGAGAAGGTCCACGGACCCGCCCGAAGGCAATGCTCCATCATCTCCAGGGTTGGGAAACGAAAAAAGAAAAAGCCAGCGTCGTTACTAGCGATGTGTTTGAGCCCGTATCGGGTCCAAATTTTCCTTGCAATGGCCTTGACAGCCAAGAAGTGAGGGGGAGAGTCCAGAAAGTACCCAACTAACGTGAATCCCCAAAGTAGAGAACTTTGTTCAATTACCTCAGGAGGAGGTGATATAGCGCCGTTGGAGTTCCTGGAGACCTGGTGTGAGAAGAAATGCAGCTCAGAGCAGGGACCAACTCCACCGTTCTTGACGACAGTTGCCCAAGAATGGGAGAGCACTGAGCCAAGCTCAGGGCTGCTGCAATCGGGCTTCTGATTCAAAGGGAGAGCTCCAGAGGCCGGAGCCAGAGAGTCCACGGATGGAGTCGCAGGCGGACTCAAAGGAGGGAAGGGAGCAAGGGTTCTGAGTGGCGGAGAGGAGGACGGAGGGAGAACGGGCGGGGCGCCAACCGGAGGAGGGGCGGGGGGGCCCCCTAGAAGGCCGGCCGTGACCGGCGAGGCCAAAGCCGACGAGCCCATACAGTTCAAATTTCAAATTTGAAATTTGAAGGTTAGAGAGAAGGAGGAGAATCCCTCTCTACAGAGGCAGGCGCTGACCTTTTTTCTTTCTTTTTCCTTCAGCCATTGAAACCGTCCAACTCGCATATCCCAGCCAAGGAAACAAGCAAACCAATCCAGCAGGACAGGATGGAACTCCAACCGGACTCCCCCCAATTAATTTAATTGTTATATTTTATTATTTTTTTTCCAACACCGAAACACCACGAAATCAAAAGGCATGGAACCCAAGGCATAGACCTTCAACCACCCCACCCAGCCTAATTGCGAGAAACCAACCAGTTAAAACAGACCCCTACACACCCCTCGCTCTCTCTCTCTCTTTTTTTTTTTTAACACAACCCACCCTGAAGCAGGCCAAAGACAGCAAAAAACAGGTTACCAAACATGAACGGCCAGCATGCCAGAATGTCACGACATTTTTTTTTTTTGGTAAGTAAGTATTTTGGATTAACGGGAGTAAAAATACAAAAGCTATGTTTTATCTCCAAGTATTTTGACTTCGATTTAAAACATAAAATGTTATGGCATACCCCGTGCAACCGGTACATCAGATAATACCAAAATAGCCTCTAAGAGAACAACGTTCAACAGAAAAACAAAAAAAGTAATATGAAGTTACAAGATCAGCTGATCATCTTGCTGTTCAGCCTCAAACAACACCACTTGCGGTGCATCCGGTCCCAGCTACAGCATAGTGCATACTGGCAACTGCCCAACATACTGGGACACAACAAGCTGCACCAAGATCAGCAACATGCCCAGATTGGGCATCAGGAAAAGAGACGGTCAAAATCAAATTTAACCACATCAGCGATGCGTGACAACTGGAAGCCCTCAGCGTGAGAAAAGGCTTCATAGCTAGTTGCCTAATCTGGGAGAGCCTAGAGAGAAGTTCTCCTTCTTCTCTCTAACTTTCGAATTTCAAATTCGTATTTCCTTTTGCCGTCCGGTGGCTCTGGCGGCCCCGTCGCCGGCCATGGCCGGACCATTGGGGGTTCCCTTCGTTTCGTTCTCGGAACTCGACTCCCATAGATCTCCCGTCCCTTCTCAGTCTTCGAAGGCACTGAACGTTATTAAGGGCTTGGATGTTGAATCTTGTCATCCTTCGGTGTCGGTTGCCCCTCCTTGCCCCCCTTCGGCCGGTTCTGATGCTCATTGCAGAGGCTCGCCGCGTGAGGGTTCTGAGGTCATCCGATCCCCTGTGTCGCCTGCGAAGACTTCAGCAGGCAAGGTATCTTCTAACCCCTCCTGTAAGCCTGCAGATGTATTTGGTAACACAAAATCCTGGGCACAAGTTGCTTTGGATAAGGGTCTCCATTCATTTGCCTCCCTAAAATTCTTTCCTCCTCGTGCTGGGTCTGACTCAGATAGCCCATTACCACCTCCAGCTGAGGTTGTGCAGCAATGCTCTAACTTCGGGGCGCCACTTTGGTGGGCTTTGGTTTGGGCTCGATTTGGTTTGCGCCACGTTGCTGTCAATGGAAATGGATTCTTCTTTTTCCAATTTGACTCTGTGTCTCAAATGGAGGGTTGTTTGGCTCGTGGTCCCTGGGCCTTCAAGAAATCCCCTATTGTCCTATCGAGATGGCATCCGGGACTGACTTTCGATCGGGATTCTCTCTCGTCCTTCCCCGTTTGGATCTCGCTGACAAACGTTCCAATTGAATATTGGACTCCATTGGGCTTAAGTTGGATCGCTAGTAGGATTGGCAAACCAATCCTGTGATATCCCCATACTGCCATGATGAATCGGGTTCATGTGGCCAGAATCTGTGTTGAGATGAAAAATGATGACCCTCAACCTGCTAAAATCATGATGCTATCGGGCGCTGCTTCATCTGCTAAGTTGATTGAGGTTAAAGATGCCTATCACACCGTCCCAAGCAGACTAAAGTCCCTGCCCAAGGTCACGGGTCCTGCTGTTGGTGAGGGTGGGTGTTCCATAAAACCCATCCCTGATCAGGTTTTGGTGAATTATGCATCTACTGATGCGGGGACCTCAGGTAAGATGGTTGTTTCCTCTCCTGTTTGTGGGGGGAATGCTCTGGATGATGGGGCTACTCAGTAGCCTTGTTGCCCTGCCATTGATGTATGCTCTGCACGTGGGTTGGTATCTACGATGCCTTCTCAATTAAATGATTCAGACCCTTTTCAGACATCCTATGCTGCGTGCGCTGCTTCAGCTGGGGATGATTCTGAGGAGGATGGGGCTCCCTCTGGGTCCTTAAAAGATGAGCCTGTTATTGGTGTCGGTATTGCTGACCAATCAGTTGTGCCCCCCTCTCAGCTGGTGTCGTTCTCCCTGAGGTGGCAAGTGATGTTGAGGTGTTGGCTTCAATATCCAAAGATGAGCTGCTTGTGGATCAGGCCCTGGATCAGGCTTCATTCTTAAAGAGGGAGCAGTTTGCCCCTGAGATCTTGTCTGTTGAGGCTCTCAGTAGTGTTCCTCATCGCAGGATGTTCGCTCAGTGCAGTGATATTTACTATCCAGTTAACTTCCATAGATCCAATATTGGAATCTTGGCTTCTGAGGACGTCCTGGTGGATGATGGCCCCAACCTTGGTGCTGATATTGAGTGCCATGACCTGTCGTTTCCTCCATCTGATGGAGCGACTCCGGAGATGGAGCTTGCGTCTGTTATCGATCCGGATATCACGCCCAGCCCTATCTCTCGTATTTTAAAAAAATACGTAGATAGCCCCAATCGGGCTAAGACAAAAACTCAAAGTAAGACAAAGTCCTGTAAATCTAAGTGATTTGCAGTGGGTACTCCTTTTGCTCATTAAAAGGATGGAGTGGCTGGATGTGGATGCTGGTTTAATCCTGGATCCAGTTTGGTGAATTTGGTTGCATGGCTGCTGGTGGATCTGGCTGTGTTGCTGTTTTGCCGGAATGTATATGTCCGTTATGCATTTTTCCGGAGTAAAATTTGCCGGAGTGAATTCTGCCGGAGTACATTGTGCCGGTGTGGTTTTCCCGGAGTACATTTCGCCGGAGTGGAAGTTTCCGGAGTACCATTTCTTCTTTGGCTGGAGTGGTTACTCCCTCTTATGCCGGGGTAGATGTGCTGAGTTGAGGCCGGAGTGACTCTCTTGAGTTGTATCTGAGAACCCGGTGGGCTCCCAAAAAAAACAAAAAAAAAATCCGGAGTGCTTCTTGCCGGAGTCCAATTTGTCCGGAGTGCAATTTTCCAGAGTAAACTTTGCCGGAGTGAATTATGCCGGAGTGCAGCTTGTCGGAGTGGTTTTCTCCAGAGTACATTTCGCCGGAATGCAAATATCCGGAGTTCTGTGCCAGTTCTGCTCCTAGTGTAAGACGGAGTGGCTTTTGCAGGACGGAGTACTTGGGACGGAGTGTTGCACATTCCGGAGTGGCAAATGCCGGATCGCTTTTTGCGTGGGAGTTTCCGGAGTGCGTTTTTGCCGGAGTGCAATGTGACGGAGTGATCCTTTTTCGGAGTGCATCTTGGTCCGGAGTGCTCTTTGTGTAGGGATTGCATTATGCCGGAGTAATCTTTGCGGGAGTGCATTTGGTCTCAAGGGGTTGGATACCGATGCTTCCCCTCTGGGTTGTGATTTACTGTTTGCTGGAGTGAAATTGTCCGGAATGCATTCTCTCGGTGTGATGTTTTCCAGATTGAAATTAGCTGGAGCCAGTGTGCATCTTTCCGGAGTACTGTTCGCTGAAGTGCATATTTCCGGAGTACCTAAACCGGAGTGCTTCTTTCCTGAGTTCGTTTTTGCCGGAGTTAAATTTCCGGAGTGCAACTTTTCGGCGTGAAGTCTTCCGGATTGCGGAAGTACTTTCTGCCGATGTGCTTTTTCTCCGGGGTTCATTTTGCTGAAGTGCAATATTCCGGTGTGCTTTCTTTTTGCTGGATTGCTATTTGTCTCCTTGGACGGAGTGGCGTTGCCGGAGTGATTTTCTGCGTTCTGGACGGAGTGTCCTTATTGAATGTTATCATGTGTTTAGGGGTTTCCCTTTTTTTCTTTCTGTGTCTTTTTCTAAGTCGGCAAAACACTTGGTAAATTACACAGGCTTTTTTTTTTT
>JAODPA010067311.1:0-10612 GCA_025585075.1 Nepenthes mirabilis | reverse complement strand
TTTTCTCTCTCTTCTGCTTATTCATCTTTCTTCTTTTTCTTTCTTCTCTCCCACAAAATAACAAGAATAGTGCACAAGGATCCTTAAATACTCAAATTGATGCACGAACACCAATTAAACGCACATCCAATGCTACTTCGCAACACATACGCGCACAAGTTGCATCAGGCGCAGCTCAGATGCAGCATATTCTACCAATTTTGTACATGAGCACCAACACAAGTGCAAGTATACTACCCAAATCGCACACAAGCACTCCATAGATGCGTATCAGTCGCATCGCTATTGCCTTAAATGCATATGAGCGTGATATAGACGCTATTCAGGTATTGAACCCAATTCTAAATAATTCGATTTTTTCTCAAGTTTTTATTATGCAATTATTTTCTAAATTAACCCAATGTATATATATTAATGTCTTAAATCATAAACAAAAAAATATTGGACATTATACAATCCCAAATCTTCAACAGTTAGTTTTCAAAATATTGAATTTAATTGTTAGTGTAACTGACTGTGAACATAATTGGAGTGTGCTTAAGCATATAGATACAATTTAAAATACGCTATCATAAGTTCATAACTATAAATTTTTTTTCTATCGTGATATTATAATGGCGTTAAATCAACTCTTATTTCAGTAAACAAATTTACACCAAAAAAATGAAACAAGCTTAAGCATTAGAGATTACATAATTTGATTTATGTCATGCATAATCAAGCTTTTAAGGATCGCTATGATATCCAAAATGTTATTAATCCTATCAAATTAGATGACAATGACCAGAGTAACGAATT
Organism: Nepenthes mirabilis; assembly: GCA_025585075.1. Classification (NCBI taxonomy): domain Eukaryota; kingdom Viridiplantae; phylum Streptophyta; class Magnoliopsida; order Caryophyllales; family Nepenthaceae; genus Nepenthes; species Nepenthes mirabilis. The sequence goes on along the minus strand of JAODPA010067311.1, from coordinate 9,814 downwards.
GCTAATTCGAGAGTTAGGGCTAATACATCAAATGTTGAGAATGATTTGATTTATGAAGGTGATAATTTGACATGGGATGACATGACAAGAGCATCTAGGACTGAGCAGCTATTGACATATATTAGACAATAAGTAAGATCAAGAGCAGGCGCAAAACCGTTTATTCTAGAGCAACAATAGTATAGGAAGATGAGGATGATTCAGATGGAATGGAGGGAGAGATTGATGGCTATAAATCTAGCGGTAGATGTGATGAGGGGTTATTTAATGATGACATTAATGATGAAGATGATGTGAGAGATTTTAATGATGATTAGGTGTAAAGTTATTTGTCATTACAATATTATATATATAATGATGCGTCATTGGATTCAGATTATTGTATCGATTAGGGAGATGCTCAATCTTCCACGATAGGTCGAATTGGTGCCAATCGGATCCACATCTCTTCGAACTTCAACCCTACGCAATACAACGAACGAATAAGAGATCAGATGATTAGCGGGACTCGCTCTCCGATATATCCTCTAAGATAATAGAATGATGCAATGATGTAAGAGAATGCATGGATGCATGTGATGAGGAATTGATTATGAGTGCGCCCGTTTGAGGGTAGCTTAGAGGTGTGCCCGGCTGAGGGCGGTTTCAAGGTGCGTTTAGCTTAGGGGTGGTCTAGAGGTGTGCCTGACTGAGGGCGGTTTCAAAGCATGCTTGAAGGATTGAGCTCCTAGAAGAAGGGCTCCTTGGAAAGTGAGTTAGTCTTTTGGAAGGAGGGCCCCTTGGAAGCAAGGTATGGCATTCAAGGTTTGAATCCGGGGCTAAATCTTTCTTCATAGATATAAAACATTGATGACCTCCTAAATGGATTAAAGGGTAGACCACCTAGATGGATTAGAAAGCAGGCCTCCTAGGTTGACTAAGCATGCTTCTTGGAAGGACTGGAAGGCTGACCTCTCGGATGGATTGGAAGGCTAGCCTCCTAAAAGGACTAAAGGCTTCTGAAAGGACTGGAGGGCTGACCCCCAAAAAGGATTGGAGGACAAACTTCCCAGAAGCACTGGAGGTCAGGCCTCCCGGATGGAGGATTGGTCTCCTAAATAGAGTCTATAGTGTCTTTTTTTCTCGTCTATTTTCTGTCTGTATCTTAGAGCTCTCTTCTCTGGATTCAAGGTTTTCCCCCCTCCTCATGGAGGATAGGGTGCATACTTATAGCGAGAGTGTGAGCTAGCTCTTCCTTAGGTGCCAAGGCCAATGATAGTTATCTGCCACGATTCACTAAACTGCTCCTGCCATTCTGGGGAGATGTACTGTTTAGCGAATATTCTGCACAGATTTGTCGAGTTGGTTATGACAAGCTGTCGTGACCGCGTATGGCAGTTGTCTCTGTGAAAAAGATCATGTAAATTGTGGGTAAATATTCCCGAAATATCTACCAGGCTTATACCGATCAGTTATGACAAGTTTTCTCAGTGCGTGGGAAAAGAATCGTGGACCGTCCTGATGGGGCCGTTCATGGGGGCTGTTGGGCCCGACCCATGCCTCGAAGGCGATCCTGGGCTGTGCGATATTGGACCTTGGACTACGAGGGTCTTTTCCTGGGTTATGACTTTTTGGACAGTCTTTTCATTGTAGGTCTCGACATCCAGGTCGGTCCATGGGTGACAGACCCATCACTAGTCCTATATGTCGGGTGGTTTGAAATTTTAACCCCCGGTATGTAATGATGGGATATCGTCATGCAGGTCCATAAACTTTTCTTTTCAAGAAACCTTACAGACTGTTGCTTTGATTGACATGATTTGGGAGTAATAATCTGGACTATGCCGATTCTCTACAAATGGCACTGGCGACGCAATCTTCCGCAATGATGGCACATTGATCTTCTCTTCCGGCTATAAGTAGGGGGGTTCGCAGCACCTCACTCCATGAATCATCCACACCAAACTAAGTGGCATGAATGTTCAGAGTGGGTATAAAACCTACACAACCACCTGCTGAAGTCGACGTAAGCTGGGAGCTGGTGCTGAAGGCTTGTTTTGGATCCGTTCTGGTTTCCCTTCTTTCGTCCAGGTGCATCCTGGCCTCGTATAGCATTAAGCGAGGATCGGGTAGGTTTTCCCTCTTACCAACTGGTGACAGAGAGCTCTTACAGAGACAGTCCTAGAAGAGTAGCTACTCGGCCCTTTCGGCGAGAAAGGTTGACACCCCGTCCCCTCCAGTTAAGCAACTCAACCCTAGGTAGCCCATGAGGGTTCGATCCAGAAGTTGTTGGTGGGGGTACATTCCTTGAGTTCACACCAAAGTTTAGGCCATTGTTGCCGTGTCAGGTTTAGTGTTGATGCACGAATTTGCACGACTATGAATGATTTTGGTGGATGTTTCCCGGAATGGCACCGATGCTTTGTGCTTCACTCTTGTTGGCAAAGGCTCTTCCTACTTCAGCAGTGCCTCGGCTACTAAAGCAAGAGCATGATCTCTTCAACCGTCTGAAACGTGGTACTCTTGCCACCGAGATTTCGTTCCGGGGTTGTATGCTTGCGGAGTAGGGCTTTAGTAGTCGAATTGTCATTCCGTGTACTTTTATTCCTGCCTCAGCTGCTGAAGCAAGTGCATGATCTCTTCAACCATCCGAAACATGGTACTCTTGCCACTGAGATTTCGTTCCAGGGTTGTGTGCTTGCGGAGTAGGGATTTAGTAGTTGGATTGTCATTCTATGTACTTTTATTCCTTTATGATATCATACGTTCACTGTCGAAAGCACTTTATAAAAGGAATCCATGAATGGAACTACTAACATTCTTTGACTTCATTGAACGATCGGAGTACTTTGATTTTTTTTCTCTGCAGTTTGGATCTTTGACATTCTGACAAGCTGGCCCGCAGACATCTTGATTTTTTGGTGGGTTGGCGCATGGCCACTCGACTCAGCACCCGGTCAAGAAGGGGCGGGCCGACCCAACCTCGAGGCTGTCTAGACCGCGTGTCGTCCACTTGTAATTCTTCTGTGGCAATGCCTCCGAACATTGTTGCTTGCCGACGGGCTGACCGATGGACAGTTTGGTCTTCTGGTGAGTCGGCACGTGGCTGCTCGACCCAACTCTCGGTCGGGGAGGTGGCCGGCTGACCCAACTTCGAGCGTGTCAAGGTCGCCTGCCGTCTTCTTACCATTTAGATCATCGACATTCTGGTGGTTTGCCTCATGGACATCTCAGTTTTCTGTTGGGTTGACGTTCAGCCTCTCAACCCAACGCCCAATCGGCGAGGGGGCCGGTCATCCTCGCCTTGAGTCTGTTGAGGCCGTGCGCAACCACTTTGCAAGTTTTGGAGAGTGATGCGCCGGGTATCATTGCAAATGGATGCTTTTGGAGACCAGCGTTGGACAATCGTCATATCGGCTAGAATGGCAAAATGCGATGACTGGTGGCAGGTTGTTTGAGGATGCGAGGCGACGTCCATCATAGTGGTGCCTGTAGGCAGATTTGCCGAGGAGCACCAGGGTTAGGACACGTGTCGCTCGCCATTATGGCGACGCGACCTTTCAACTTTGCTGCGATGTCGTCTCAAGCAGTGGCTCCGTCTATTTAAGCTCTGATCCCTCATCTGTTTTGGCGTTCTTTAGTTTTGCGGATATCTCTGCCATTTACTTTTTGTTTCTTCTTTTGGCCGCTGTGCTTGGAATGGCTCATCAGGACGTCGACGATATTCCGGCTTCATTTGCTTTGTCGTCTTCCGCAGCCTCAGTGCTCTCGCCTAACGGGGGAAGCGACAATGAGCGCACAACGGAGGATGCCGTAGGAGGTGACTTGGGGAGTGAGATGGCTGTCAAGGAAGGGCGTCGTGCCCAAATGCCTCGACTCCTGAGCCCCAAGAGGTTCTAGGGCCGCCTCCTGGCTCTGAGTCTACCGTGCCCTTTTTCTGAGTTCATTCGCCTTCTCTTGAAGTAGGGTTTTGGAGATTTTTGCATCTTGTGCTTCTTCTTTGTAGCCTCTAGCTGACCATTCTTTGTTGTTTGACTACCGCAAAGGGTACCTCGTTGGGTGGAAAATATTGTGCGTTTGCGAGGGAGCAAGATCGCTCACTTACTCCGCACGCATACCGACCGGATCATCAAGGAGATGGAGTGCTAGGTCACTGCCGCCATGGCCGAGGTGCAGTTGGGCTCGAAGCGGGTAAACCCTTTGAACCGAGCCTTGTCTGAGTCTGAGGCGAGATCACGAGAGCTCACTAGGGCGAACACTCAAGCTTTGGCTCGAATCGCATTACTCGAGGACAAACTTTTGAGAACTCGGTGGCAGCTCTTGGGTGGTCAAAAAGGGAATGCCTGGCTTAGAGGCAAACTTCCATTCGGAGTGCTTCTTGGTGTCAGTCAGGGGCCTATGCCACGCGGACTAGGGAGTCCCTAGCCCTAAGAAGGTCTTCCAGTAGGCCGTAGATGCAGATTGCTTCTTGTATCTTTTTGGGGGCCGCTGGATGGCCTTGGATGTACATCTTGGTTTTTAAATGAGATAGTTAGGTCATTTCGATTATTGTTGCTGCTGTCTTTCTTGATGTATTGGACTTCTCTATCCAATGATACTTTCACCGTTTTCTTCTTGTTAGATAAGTGTTGATGCTATTATCACTAGGCTTGCCCAAACGCGTTCGTCTGCTTGCATTTTTTTCCGTAGAAGGGCGTTGCAGCCTGGAGAAGACACGGTTGCCGTCCAAGCCCTATTTCTACCGTTGACGGGCTTTGACGAGTGGGTTTGACTGGTTGTGTTCGCCCCTGCCAAGAGGAGGTCATGACTCTGAAAGAGGATGGTTGCCAGCTAAGCTGTAAAGCCATCATTGCCAGGCTTGTGTTAGCCTAGGCCATTGCCCGCATGTATCCGTCGACGCTCAGTTCTATCAAAGGACGTCGTGATTTTCATACGTCTGGTCCTAATCAGTTGACCATTGTAGATTGATGGTGCTCGTCCCTTCAAAAGGGAGTTATCACACGCATGCTGAAAAGCCCATAAGGTTTTGAGTTCGACCATGTATGGGCTACTCGGTGACGAGATCGAGGATAAATTCAACCGCGTATAGGCCTCTCAGTATAAGGCCGAGGTTCAAATTTAACCGTCTTTAGGCCACTCGGTTGCTGGAACAGAGGTTCAAATTCAACTGTCTTTGGACTGCTCGGTTCGGAATTGAGGTTTGGTAACATGTGAATGGGAATTCAACTAACTTATGGGCAGTCTAAGTCGTATGATTTTATTCAATGTTATGCAAACATTCGTATGAGCAGATAAACAGTAAACGAACAATTATTTCATTGATTAGAGTATGATTCAAGTGCTCAACATGATGTATGTAAGACTTACATGGATTCGGCGTGGAATTGTCATTGGTACTTGCAGTGGATGGTGCGCTATACCCTCAGGACTGAGTAGCCGTCCTTGCCAACACGCAACCTGTAGGTGCCGGGGATGGACTTCAGTCATCGAGAGGGAAATGTCTTTCGATGCAGAATGCCACAGGCAAAAGGGGGCCGAGGGCTCGGCCCTGTCTGTGGGCATTCGAGACAGCCTTCAACACACACTGGAAACTTATGATGCTCGGGGAGTTCGACGAAGTGCAAAAGTAATCCAGGTGGAACACCAGATTAGAACTTCAATTGAGAGACTCTAGGTGTTGTTCCCGAATGCTACAAGGTGATAGAGATAACCGAGTCCTCATCCTGAACAGTTGCCTGGCTAGGTCGGCAAAATGCCTTCTAAGGCCATGGAGTTCCTTCTCGAGTAGGGGGTCCCCTGCCATTGTAGGAACGATGTGAGCCATATGGCTTTGGGCTTTCATTTCACACCTTATGACTCTGTCGGTCTTCTAGTTTGCGCTAGGCCCTATCACCCGTGGCCACCCCAGCCACGATATCATCGGGCCATTAGCTCTTTTGCGGATGCTAGTCCACACCGATTTGATAGGGTGTCGGAGGGCAGAGCCCCCAGCATAGTGTCTTCGGACAGACGCATGCGGTCCGGAAAAGGGTGCTGATCCGTACTTTGAGCGTCTACACTCCCTGGGGTCAATTGTCAGTATAGCTACCCGATAAGGGGTCGTTACCATGGGAACGTTTCTGGTTGGAGCGACGGGTAATTAGCCGAGCACATAGATCCCCATCATGAGTATAGTGACAGTTTATGGAAGATTTGCTACTTTGCATGGGGCCGATGCGGGGCACCCTCGCGGGACCAACTTTGCCAAGCCACTGGAGGTCACTTGCAAGCAGAAGGTCGAACACTCTGGAGGCCTCTCCGGGTCGACCCTCTTGCTCCTACGAGAGGACGGTTGGATGTCTGTCGGCATTGTGGGAGTCTTCTTCACGGGCGTAATGCTGTCGGTCGTCTCAAGAATAGCAAGGGTGTAAGGCTCTGGCTTTTGTCCTGTATTTCAGGACCTGGTCTATCTTTCCATCGAGAGTGGACCTTGTTTCTCGGATTCTTCCCAATACCAAGATCGCCAGGCAGATAAGATTTTCTTTAGCGAGTGGTCTCTTCCTCCGGCTCCTTTTGGGAGTGTTGAGGTTTGTGTATGTGAAGAGGGATCCCCCAACCACCGGCCGTCAAGGCAGGTGCATGGGACCCGTAGCCGCTTAAATATGATGTCCAATGCAAGATCGAATATTGCCATGGCTGCCCATAGGGTCGTCGCCATCAAGGTGATGTCTCTGCCCAACGTGCTGGCTAGAACAAAAATACTAATTGCACTTATTTGTTGATGTGTAACTTTCTAGTGCCGGAAGGGAGATGACCTTGGCAGATGAGTAGGCAGCATCTTCTGGCATGGGAGGCCGTGCACAGGAGGCAGAGCTATCTGCACCTGAGGGTGTCCTAGTCTTCTGCCTACTTCTAGAAACTCGGTCGGCTATCAATCTACGATTGGGCCCTGTCACTCGGGGTTGCCCGAGTCTCAAGGTAGTCAAGCCTCTAGATCCTCTGAGGATACTAGCTCTCTCTTATCATCTGGAGGTCGGAGGGTGGAGCCCTCAGCGTTACAGCTTTGGATGAGTACGAACGGTTTGATGCATACATAATGTTGATGTTGGGTTATGGGTTACTTTTGTGTGGGCCATACCCAATTGATGGCACGGTCGAGCGAGTTCAATGCCAAGATGGAATATTGTGGTCTTCGCGTGCGTGGCGAGCTACCAGGTAGCCATTTTGAAGGTCGACCGGGAGCTGAGTCCGAGGGGCGATTCGGCAGAAAAGAGTTCAATGAGCAACTGGGGTGCCGAGGCAGAGGATGACCGAACTATCGAATCCGAAGAGTGACAGGACTGCTGAATCTGAAGAGCAACCGGACTGTCGAGTCAGGGTGGCCGTACTGTTGAGTCTAAACGGAAATTAGACTGCTTAATATGAAAGACGACCGGACTACTGAGTCATGGTGATCGGACTGGATAGTGGACCTATTAATTCGGTCTGATGCCAGACTAGATCGAGGGCTAGTCAAATAGACGGAACTCCTAACTGGATCGTTAACCAGTCAAATCGGCTGGATGCCAAGTTGAATTGTTGATCAACCAAACCAGCTGGATATCAAATTGGGTCCGGATCAGTCAAGTAGGCCTCACACCGGATTAGATTGTTGACCAGTCAAGCTAGTTGGATGCCGAACTTGATGGATGACCAGTTAAACCGGCTGGATGTTGAACATAGTCCATATCAATCAAGCAAGCCTGGCGCCATAGTGGATCGTTGACCGGTCAAGTCTGCTGGATGCTGAACTGGATTATTAACCAGTCAAACCGATTGAATGCTAGACTGAGTCCAAATCAATCAAGCAAGCCTGGCGCCGCAATGGATCGTTGACCAGTCAAGTCGGTTGAATGCCGAATTGGATTGCTAACCAGTCAAACTAGTTGGAAGCTCGACTGAGCCCAAATCAGTCAGGCGAGCCTGGCATCGGAGTGGATTGTTGGCCAGTCAAGTCGACTGGATGCCGGACTGGATCCAAATCAATCAGGCAGGCGGAGTGCCGAATGGGATCGTTGGCCTGTTAGTCTGATTTTAGGCTTATCATATTTGCTTGCCGCCAAATTGTTGTCTTCGAGAAGCGGGGCGTTGTGGCTTGAACACCCAGTTGAGCAACGAGTACTTCCACGCTTGAGGCCGATCATTTGTCTGCATGACTACCCAATGAGGGGTCATTACCATGGGTGACTACGCGTTCGGCTAGTGCGCTGGTTCGTGCCCGGAATGCTGACTGTGTTTGTTCTTGTAGTTGAGGAGGAAGACTTTTCAAATGTTTCCACAGACTGCACCAATAACGCATCCCAATAACGCGTCCCTGGATCCAGGTTATTATACGGGTTAAGGAACTACTTGATCTTTCTCATCGGGTCAAGTTAAAGCCGATCCGGTCCCCATCTCTTTTAATTTGGACCCTACACAATACAACGAATGAATAAAATGTTAGAGAATTTGCGAAACTCGCTCTCCGATATATCCTTCGACGCTTAAATCAAATATCTTTCCAAGAGAATAGAAAAATGTGATAATGTAAGAGAATGCATGGATGCATGTGATGGAGGATTGAGTATGACTGCGCTCAACTGAGGTGCGGTTTTGAGGTGTGCCCGACTAAGGGCTGATTTCAAGGTACACTCAGTTGATGGGCGGTTTAGAAGTACGTCCAGCATAAAAGCGGTTTAGATGTGCACCCGATTGAGGGGCGGTTTAGAGGTGCCTTGATTGAGAGCGGCTTCGAGACACGCCTGAAGAACCGAGCTCCGGGAAGGATGGCTCCTTGGAAGATGGGCTGGCTTTTGGAAGGAAGGGCCCTTGGAAGGTGGGAGACCTCCTGGATGGACTTGAAGGGCAGGCGTCCTGAATAGATTGGAGGGCTGGCCTTCTGTATCCTGGATATAATTTGTAGTGTCCTTTTTTCTCCTTTATTTTCTGTCTGCATCTTAGAGCTCTCTTCTCTAAATTCAGAGTTCTCCCCCCTCATAGAGGAAAGGGTGCATGCTTATAGCGAGGGTATGAGCTGGCTTTAGCTTTACCTTGATTGCCAAGGCCGACAACAGTTGTTTGCTACGATTCGTTGAATTGCTCTTGCCATTCTGGGGAGACGCACTGTTCGGCAAATATTCTGTAGAAATTTGTTGAGCTGATTATAGCAAGGTATCATGACGGCGTATGGTAGTTACTTCTTTGGGAGAAATCGTGCAAATCTTGGGTGAATATTACCAAAATATCTGTCAAGCTTGTGCTGATTAGTTATGATAAGTTTTCTCAGCGCGCGGGGAAATAATATTGGGCCGTCCTAATGGGGACGTTCATGGCGGGCTGTTGGGCGGGCCCATGCCTCGGCGGGCGATCTTTGGCCATGCGATATCGGATTTTGGGTAGCGAAGGCCTTCTCTTCGGTTGCGACTTTTTGGACCGCATTTTCATTGTGGGTCTTGACATTCGAGTCGGTCCATGGGTAACAGACCTATCATATAGTGCTTTTGAATTTGGATAACTAGTATTTTTGATGGTCGTATTGTGTCTAATGATATAGTACTTATATATATATGTCTTAATTGTTATTTTTAGTTGTTTGAATCTTGATTAATATTTTTCTACCCAATATGTTGGCATATCTGTGTATATTTCAATTAATACCTTACTTATCTTGGGTGAGCACTGTACTCAATGCCTAACATTTCGAGCAATATAGAGTCCTAGCACGTGAATTCGCCTAGTGCCTTTGACAATACTAAGTAAAAACTGAATTGAAAATTAGAATAACAAAACTGCTCAGTTTAGTTTTGGATCGAATAAATTCATATACATCCAAAAAGTA